>JAWDJX010000067.1:0-108002 GCA_033117895.1 Extremus antarcticus | reverse complement strand
AGCACGTGTATTCACTTGTCACCACACCATCACCATATGGCTATTATTCACCACACCACACCACATCCCCGCACTGTCGAGGAACGCTCACTGAAGTGCGCCAGGTTCGAGAGCGGGATCCCAAGGCGCAGGATCGCAACCTCCCCATCGGAGATCGCCAAAAACCAGACCTACTGCCATGCCTTCGACGTTGCAAACCACGAAGCTGCCGAAAGCACGAGCAAGGAGTTGCATCTCATCTAGAAGCATCCTTTCTGGAACTTGTGAGGATGGCCGTCTTTGAAGGGCCATAAGGCGCCACTGTGTTCGTTTAGTAGTATGGAATGGAACTAATGTGCTACGCGATTGCTGCCAGAGCTCGTTAAGCGGTATGCAGGGTCTGATGCTCTCAAGAAGTCGGAGGGCATAAGGAGGACGGAAGGCGCCTGTGGCTCGCTCGCCACCTGTTTAGCTTTGATCATGGCCTTCGCATCTATGCTGCCGATCCCAAGCCGCTCTTGGTCCGTCGGCCATAGCCTGACACGTTCCTCTCGGATCCACAAAGGCCATCCTGGATCCGGAGAAGACGTGGCCGCTGACATGTCGAGGATCTGCAACGGGATGGAACGATTGTCAAGCGTTGCCTCCAAGAAGATGAGAGCGGAAAGAACACCGCTCTCTAGCAACGAGATCGCCTCTTCCTCCTCCCAAACGTAGTCTATAAGCAAGTGGTTCCCGAAACCGTGTCAGGGGTCGAGTGGAAAACCCACTATACGGTGTTCCTAGGCGCAAATAGTGTTGATGAGGTGAGTCAGTCAAGGCAGGGCGATGTCGTACTCCTGCCGTCCCGGTAGCCGGCTCGTCTCCATCACTTCAGGAAGCGCCACTGCCCTTCGCCAGCTGGCGTAGCTCGAGCTAAATAGCACCTCTACGGCGTCTTCGTCGTGAGTGGCACCAGACACCGAAGTGTTGAATATTGCGATCTCGTCCGCGCGACGAACAGCGTCCCGCACCTCACACCGAATGTACTCTATCATAGGCTTCATAGCCGCCAGGCCCTGCTCATCGGCATTGTGGCTCCGCCGATCGTACTCTGGCTAAGGCACGGACTCGTTCGCCTACACATCTTGAACGTGGTGCCGGGCAAAACAGACAATCTTGCGGCCGTAATCATGTCCATGAAGAGGAAGTGCTACATACGGCGAGCCGAGAAGGCCGAACGCCTTCCGGCGTCCCAGGTAATCGTATCGGCCTTGTGCTCGATCCTCAAGAGTTCGAGATCAGAGCTCGTCTAGCAACTCCAGCAAGAAGTCGCATACAAGCGGTTGTACTAGGCAGAGATGGATCTTCACGCCATGCTGTTTGAGCGCTTGCCAGAGGCTCGATGTGACCGCGTAAGATAAGTCTTGAAGTGGGTTGTTCGCAGTGTGGAGATTGGCATCGGGTACGAACTCCGGCATCCAGGAGATGAATCTCACATGAGCCGTCGGGTTGACGTGCGGCTCCCTGGTGAGCATCGAAGCAGAGATGCGTTCGACGGCGACCTTGAGTTCAGTGTACTTGACAACGAACGGGTATACCCAAGTTGGCAATCTGGCGAGCAAAGGCTCAATCCTATAGCCAATTTCTCTCGATGTAAACCAGATCTCCTGCGGTACAACCTCGACATAGTCGTGGACGCCCTCGAATGCCAGGATGACTATCTCTGCGGGCTGCGTGATAGGATCGCTAGAACTGGGGTTCGGCCATAGATATGGCCGAGAGCCACTGGGCAAAGGCAGCATTACGATGTATTTGACTTCCATGCGACCAAATTTTGCGCCGTGCTGGGTTTCCATCCAGCGCAGCGGTCCACGGAAGATGATGTACCCGTCGGTGGTCTCTCCCCATTCGACCTAGGCGCGATCACCTGAGTAACACGGGTACTCGATGCGATGTACCATGGGTCGTCTTGCCGCTCGATGAGATATCAGTCTCGGGATGCCGAAGTTGTAATCTCAGCGCACTGATCGAGCTCCTTGAAAGGCACAATAAGTCCTATGTTCCCCATCCACAGCAAGGCGACGATTTTACTGCTTTGCGCTCCATTCCACACCGCTTACTAGGAATGAGAAACGTACGATGCTGCCATCCGCGGGTCGCATCTCCCCGGGATGTATTACACGAATCGGATACTTCCTCGCATGCTTCCAGATCGCTCTTCTCCTTCACCGTAAGCCCCACTACCTTCTGTCCTTGCTCTATTACTAGCTCCAAAGTCTGTTGTCGAGAAGCTTGAAGAGCCGCGATAGCAGTCTCTGCCATATCCGTTTCGGCCTGAAGTATGCGCACATTGTTTGTTGGCGTGCTAACTTGTGCCTGTGATGCTTCCAGGTTAGCAGACAGGTCGCATTGGCCTGCTTCAGCCCCCGAATTTCTGCTTTCACCCCATCGACAAACGTCGTTAGGGCCGAGCCGGGTCCATGATGTTGTAGCTCAGACGAATAGTGAGAAGTACATGTAGTACATGTGAACGCGAGGTGAGTCAGCAGACAACTGAAGATATCGGTGTTGTGAGTGAGCTAGTGTCCATCTCACGCTTCCGTATGCAGTGCCTTTGCATCTATCGTCCCGTGAAGTCTATCCGGAGATAACTTGTTTGTACTTTCTCATCTGAATCCAGCAGATCCTCCGAACTCGTATGCACATAGGCCCGATAGTCGTATCCAAGATCGAGACCACCACGTGTCACACGCTCTGCTTCCCTTTCGTGATCAAGTCAATGTCGCCCGTGCCGCTAATCGAGTGTCGCTCGTTGTTGGGATGGCCTCGCTGGCATGGCGTCTCGGGGAGGAGCGGAAGGATGGTCGTAAGGGGGAGGGTGGTGCGGCATAGCTGCAGAGTGGAGCTCGCGGCTTATGCTTGACGGATACACTCTGTCCGACCCTAGTCTTGCTTAGCCCGTATAGGCTTTGCGTCATGTTAGGTAAGAAGAATGATCATTTTATTGCACGTGGCCAGGGTGTTGTGGAGAGTCGGCATGAGCACATTGCGCGTGCCAAGCAGTCGTATGGTGTTGCTAAGCCCTGCAAAGGGGAAACTCTAAGGTGGTTGTCGATGAACGTGATCATAACAGGAGAAGTTCCGGAATGCGGTAGTGATTGCTTTCACTTCATCGGCAGCTCGGTCGTGGTCTTTCGGTTGCGGTGGTCAAGGTAAGTAACACTAGCACGGAGGTCGCCCGGAGCACTCGTTGCAAAAGTATGCGGGGGAGAGGAAGCTCATCGTACGTTCAACGAGGACGAAGGGCCCAGGTCAGCATGAACTTGTTGCATGGTGTACTCGAATCGCCGCTGCGTCGCTGGTCGGGGAAGCGTTGCAGCGGTCTAGAAGTCCTCTGTAGCGAACTCGTCGCCGTGATTGTTCCGGGAGCGTTGCCACAATCTAAAGGTGATGTACAGTAAACTCGTCACCGCTTTCGTTTCTGGATTCGTACTCTGGTGTCTCGGTTTTATTTTTATTTATCCTTTCTCGTATCGACATTTACCCATTCCTTTATCGGTTGTCTTGAGCGGGAGGTAGTAGCGCTATTTGGCGTCGTGTCGGTCTAGCCTTGAGAGCCGGTGGGGCGAGATGATGGAGTCGCGTCGCTGGAACCAGACAATGCCGAGTCGTGAGCGAGCAGCATCGCTGAAGCCGACCACGTAGGATCGTCAAGGATGGCGCGGTTGGAGACGAGATACGTATAGTAAATGGCCGGATGATACGAGATCGGGGTCGTACTCCTGATGTACTGGTAGCACTGCTCGTAGATCAGGTCTGGATCTCCCTGTTTGGTATGTTAGCTTCGTTGATTGTAATGCACGTCACGAACAGTACCTTTAGGGGATGAGTGGGAGCACGGATAGAAGTCGTTCTCAAAGCGATGCTGACCCCAGACTCTACGAGCGTGCCTGGAAGTGGGTTGTTGTTGCAACCGTCCACTGCGGTGGAAAGCAGCGGATGTAATGGCGTTCACCACTCACAATGGCTACTACGAGCGGGGGTTAACATTCGGGTCAGCGGTCTTGAGGAGAGCCTTCATGTCGTTCACCTCCTGCTCGGTGACGTGCTAGTATCGGCCTTCGCCAACACCATGACGGAAGTTGATCGGAGTGATGGTAACTCCGGTCTCAATAAGCATGCCGGAATTGGACTGTCATCGCGGTTCTCCTTGGTGATCTGATGGAAGAAGCGCACGTGATGATATATGGGGTCAGACGAAATGATGGTGCGTCGTCACTGGAACCAGATCATGCCGGCTGGCGGAAAACAGTGCCGTCCGAGATGGATTTGTTGGATGTCGTGGCGACATTCGGTGACGTGTCGGTCTGGCCTTGAGAGCCAGTTGGTCAAAAGGGTAGAGTAGCATCGCTGTATCCAAAAGACGTACTGTCTTGAGGTCCAGGGCGGAAGAACACACCGCGGGCGTAGTAGATCGCGGGGTAGAGTAAAGGCGTGCAAGATTAATGTCTGCAGCTCCTCGTTGGACATCTTGGCCTCGTCCAACACAGCGCACGAAAGAAGCAAGTCCACCCAGAAATGCAGCGACTAGGAGGCCGAGCCTCGTTGCGGAGAAGAAGCGATCTAGACAAGTGTGCCGTAGAGGGGGTTGCCATTCTAACATCCCCAACAATCTGAGGAAGAATCGCACGTAGTAACGTTCCCATTGACGATAGCTACGATCGGGACTTCCGTGCTCGGGTTAGCAGTCTTGAGAGATTACGTCGGCCTCGAAGGTGGGGAGTGTATCGAGTTGGACGGACATGAAGGGTACGCTCGTTCGTCCCTCCATTTCCTCGACTCGAGCCGAAAAACTGGCGATATTGTGTGATATCTAGTAGAGTGAGGTTCAACCTCTCAATGGGTGTGTAATGTCGAGAGCATCATGTCGAGAGGTTGTGATATATGGAAGGTCTTCCGATGGATGTGTGAAGTTGATCTCCTAAAGCGCCAAGCTTGGACGCCAGGATCGGGAAGTTGCTGTGCAGATCCGAAACCTCAATTGTGCGTTGGGTCGCTCGGAGGTGGATGGGCTCGCGTGCGAATCTCTTCCGATGAACTTAACCGGGATCCTAGATTTCATCGACAAATCGATTGGACGTGAGACATCAAGCGAAAACCTGCAGCAGGACTGATAACACAACACTCATCGCGCTCCTTTCGAGACGCTCGTCGCCTACCCGGTCATTTGTTATTTTCGGAGTGCTTCAACCTCCGGAGCAAGTAAACCGTCTTCACCGTTACCCGGAGATCGACTCAATCCAGTCGGATTCATGTCCGGCCGTGAAGATAATGATGTTGTTCGTTGCGCAGAAGTCAACCAAGATGAGTCCCAGTCCCCAAAAGAATGTCGGACGCGATGATGATGCACTAGTCATGTCGTCAGCCAGAATAGAACTCCCTTGAACTCCCACCTTCCCTCCTTGAAAGCCGTAGGTAGATGTCCTACCCATCAACCGGTACTTGTCCGGCACCTCATATAATTTGTCCTCGTCTTCCGCCTCTGAGATGTTCGGTAGGGTCCGGGAGTTCTGCTTGTCGAAGGAGTAGCCGGGAGAGTCATCCATCGATGGGCGCTACTAGTCAGGCTCTGGTGTCGCGAAGAGATTCGGATTCCCAGCGTGGCAACGCTTCTCAAGCTTAGCATCGATCGTAGCAACCTGCTTTAGATGGTCGCGGACCTTCTAGGCACGTACCTGTGTATCCTTCGTGTGGTCGCGGAGCTTCTAGGCCCGTGCTGTGGTGTCCGCCGTGGCTGCCGCTGCTGACGTATACTAGGAGTAGTCGGGTGGTGGTGTGGCGTAGGAAAATTGAACAGCCGAGTTAGCGCGGCGACTTTTGGGGCTCAGCATCTCTCGCACTAGTCTGGTTCGCAAAGTTGTGGATCGTCTGGCTACGCTGCTAGTGTAGGGATGGCAGATGCTAGTTTGTTGGAGTCTTAGGTACTGCTAGCGAAGCCGGCTACTAGTATCGAGCCTGCTACTACTGAAGTAGATCTTGCTAGTAGTTACTACTCATGCTGAGTCTTCTGCTCACGCAGATCCTGCTCTCTCTAACGCTAATCTTGCGCCTGCTGACGTAGATCCTGCGCCTACTGACGCTGATTCTGCTGCCGCTACTCACGCTAAGCCTGCTGCTGAGCGAGCGAACCTAGCGGACCCGGGGACGTGGCCCCGTGCTAAGCGTTGTGCGTAGCCCCAAGTAGCGCTGGCGGAACCTGCTGCTGAAGGGGATTACGGAAAAGACTTTCCGAAACTTCCGAGGTTTCCGTAACTTACGTTGTGTTGGCCATAATGATTCTTACTTGCTAGTGCTAGTAAAGTTGGTATAAGGTGAGGATGAGGGAAAGCCATTGCGAACAGAGGGTTGAAAGGCCTTAACAATATTGAGTTCTTAGGCGTATAGGGTAGGTAGAGGTAGTGGAGACGGCGACGGAAGCTTCTTGTCTACGGCTTGTTCGCTTAGGTAGCATAGTGGGTTTTGGAGGTGCTCTACTAGTTGATCCATCCGGTAGAGAGCGCCAAATTGAGGACGATATAAGCTTTGCGGCCTTGCAAACAGAATATTCTCCTCAAATGAACATAGCAATCCATACCGTATACATGCAACTTTAATGATTAGCGCTTGTGTCGGCGAGAGCGAGTCTGTCTGTCCTTTGTGGTTAAAGATACCGTCCGGACGATGTTTTGGTAGAGCTGCATTCTCGGCGGCTGTTCTCGTACTGTTATTCGTCTGCCGAGAGAAGATAGGTGTTGGAGGAGAGAGGATGGGTGTCAGACGTGTTGAGTTCTTGTGGCTATAGCTGCGTCCTCGCAGCACTTCTAGGAATGCGGCGTTATGTCTGAGTAGATGATATTCTGTGATGGTATTGACGTCGGAAAGTTGTCGGTGTACGGGAAGGTGTATGCTGCAACACGTGCTGCTGCCGGACGTAGCCTCGGCCTCGAGATTGCCATTATGTGCACTCGGCAGTTCGTACTTAGGACAACGAGTGTTAGCGCTAATCAAGTCGACCAAGATTTGCGTCCGCGGTGCCAGCCCTTCGAAGCGTTGTAGTGGTGTGTAGAACTATACGAGATTAGCTTACGTTCGAGAGGCGTTGAAACCATAGGTTGCGGGTTGTCGATGCAGCGGCCGCTAGAGCAACTGAACACGTAGTTGTCGAGTTGCTTGAAAGCGATTGTACAGATCCACGCCGGTTTCATGACCGGAAGAAGCTCCACTGGTGCCACTGCCATTGCCAGCTGCTCTTACCTTCAAGACTCCTAGTAGCGTTTAGGTAGCGGTGGTGGCTATGCAGTTTCCAGTGCGCCATACGCAGCGGTCGTCGTACTAAGGTACATTAGTGGTTTGTGTCCCGTTGGAGAACCGCTTCACCCCACAAGGCGTAGGTCGAGTCCGACACACAACTCCCCTCTTTCATGGTAGCCATGACACTCTACGGGCACCGGTTGAGGTGGCGATCTTTATGGATGGCGCTCTCGAGGAGCCGATGTAGTGTCGTGAGTAGGAGGTGCGGATGTGAGATTCGGGAGCCGTTGTGGTAAGACGCCGATGCGGAACAAGGTGTGAATTGTCTAGAGGCGCTGTTCATGTGATGGCCATCGGAGCGAGACAAATGTCAAACCCAGCTCAAATACTGGGGATGAGGAATCGCGGATGGTACATAGAAAAGTCTCGAGTTCCGCTGTGCCCTTCGCATCCACATCCCATATGTGAACCCCATACGCGAGATGAAGCAGCAGATTTGTGGCATCGAAATCTCGAAAAAGTCTTGTATGCGACTTATGCTTTGGCGGGAAACGGTTTCGACCAGGGTGTCCAACAATCAATCAATCAGTGATTGGTTTAGTTTGATGATTGCTGGGATTGTTTAAGCCAGAAATTTGATTGATGGTTTCATTAGCGGTAATCGATTGGTTGATTGATAGGCGGCTGTACCTACCCGATTAGGTAGTCACGTGTAGCCTTGGCGCGGCTCCTTCCCCTTTAGGAAGGACGTTTTCTGGTATGAGTATTAGCGTGATTGATTGATTGCTGGACTAACTGCTTGATTGATTATGATTACTGGAGGAGGCTGATTGATTGATTGATAGCCTATCAATCAATCCAATCATTGATTGTGATGGATTACTGGACACCCTGGTTTCGACGACGTACCTCAGCCGATGAGCAAGGATTCAACGGCATTTCGCCGTCCTTTCCTCCATGTAACTCTCGGACGTCCACGTGTAATCTCGCCTTTAAAGTGGTTGATTTGCACGCGTTGTTTGTCCGAGATCTACCACGTAGGAAAGATAGCCTATGGATATAGTAAAAGAGGGTGAAGGGGAAGTACGTACATTTACCTCTCACACTTTACCATTTTGAGGTCTTTGCACAGTTTGGATGGACCGATCTACTCGCGGCCCAGCTTCTTCGCGGCTGCCTTGCAAGGCAATATTCCATGACACCCAGGATGTCGGCCCGGCACAGCAAGTCCAGCGCTCCTCCACCCCGACCACAAGCCTTACGCTTCTGCTTGGAGCTGTATGAGTTGTACATAATATCGGTGGCCGGATCGCCTACCGAGATTATGGCAGCCAGTGTACGACGGCTCGAAAACAGCCTTGGCCTCGCAGGTATGTATCTCGCCCTACGCTTCTCGGCAAGACAAGATGGGTGCATTTCTCCAGGATATAGGTGTCGTTTGAGCGCGCTTAGAGTGTAGTCATCGTCGAAAAGGCCCAGAGCGTCGTTCAATGCTGTGCGGAGTGCGCTCGGATGCAGTAGCGACATGCTAGCAGCTAGCATGTAGTAGGGAAGCATAGGTGCTGTACACATCATACCCGAAGGTGTTCGCCTCGTTGAGTCTCCCCTCCTCTGCTTGAACATTTGCTGACCTACCATAACAAAAGAACTTCCATGATGTGGTGAGTCATCAAGCATTCACATGCACTTGCTTAGCAAATTTTCACGTGCTCGAGCACGGACACTGACTGCATTTAAGAGTAAAAGTAAACAGTTTCGTCTAGAAGTTTCGATTTCTGCAGATTCCCTTACAACCTCAGTCTTGACACCTACCTTGGCCTACGCACATACATAGCACTCAGCTTGATACAGCTTCAAGCGTCAGCATGAAGGGCTTCGTTGTTGTGCCTGTAGCGCAAGCAGGTGCATATGCACGGTACCCAAGGTTCGATGAAAATGATCAGCTTGTAGGCGGAGGTTTTGACCGTGGACGGGGTGGTGGACAGAGACACGAGACCAAGAAGCAGAGGTTGAAGCGACTTTGTGAGTTCGATTCACCCGCGACTCTGTCAAGTGATTTTGCTAAGAACTTGAAGTGCTTGTGAACGGCAACATGACCATCCATCGCCTTCAGCAGATCGTCGACTGCTTGGAAACCTGTAATGAAGAGGATGTCAAAGGACTGAAACTGTCCAATATGGCTGTCATCATCCCACTGGTCAGAGATGGCACTCTAGGAATCCGAGCAACCGAATTGGACTGGAGAGCGCAGGACAACCGCGTGGGCAAAATTACGGCTTTCCAACTTGGTGCTCTATTGGTGCAAGCTTCCCAGGACCGAGACGACACCGTGGATGCGTGTTCAGATTGTGCGGGTGGTCGGGGCAGGTTTAGAAGTTGTCGGTCCCTCGAAGGAGTTGGCTTCGGTGCTTGTACGAATCACCTCTGGACAAACCATCACAAGCCGTGTGAAAGGTCGGCTACCTACGGTCAAGAAGTGCATAGGAGGCCTGGAACATCCCAAGCAGAGCCACATCCTTCACCTGAAGGAGAGCCACATTCTCCACCTGAACGAGAGCCACGTCCTTCACCTCAAGCAGAGCCACGTCCTCCACCTCAAGCAGAGCCACATCCTCCACCTCAAGAAGGGCTATATCCTCTACCTCAAGCTCAGCCACATCCTCCAAGGGCTGCCCATCGCCGTCTTCAAGTGGCTAGGGCTCCAGGAAACTTTCGCACTTCTACCAACCAAGCCTCAACAAGCGAGACGAGGGGAGGTTCTCCACTTGGCGAACCGGTCGGTTCTCCGGTTGTCGATCCCTCATATGCACAACATCAGCCAGTTCGACCGCGAGATGGCAGGCGCGACTAGTGCCCCTCAACAACAGTCCTCCCACCACACAGGCAGCACAAGAAGCTTAAGCAGGCCTACCGCATCTCAGCAAGCCATGCAGCCGGCTGCCCGGCGTGGCTACCCATTGCGACAAGAAGTACATTCAGCGGCTGCTGCTGCTCGGCAAGGGCCACGGCCTGGGACTCTGCGTAATCAATCTCAACAGCCACGTCAGGGGCATTGTTCAGGGGCGCAATGCTTTAGCGCCGCACAACATGCAGCCATCGGGTGCTGCAGATCGCCACGTCCGCTTCGATTTGCCGCCATCCTCATCTGCAGATCCTCTTGATCATACTAAAGGCGGTTGAACTCCGATGGGCTTTGGATAGACTCTAAAAACTCTTCAATACCCTACTGAGCATTGAACTGGCCCTGTACAGATGTCAGCATGTATGGCATTCGAACGCACGTGAACGACTTACCCAACCGGACCTCTTCACACCGCCATAGGGAAGCATCGACTCGTCACTATCAACACCGTTAGTCTCCACCAACAACTCATCATCGACAGCACTGCATGAAGTCTTACAAGCGGGTTGGCAGCGAGAATGTATGTTGACGAGATTTCTGATGTGAAGGATGGCGAGGAGCGAAGAAGATGTGTGGTTACTTGTGCTTGTGCTTGTGGGCGATGTCAATTTGTGCGGAAAGTGTTTGGGGCGGTCAGTCAAAATACTTCTGTATTCACGGTAGTCCTGAGTCCAGCGCAGGCTAGATGACATTAACGTACACAAGTCTCAACTCATCGACGATATTACTTAAGAAGATACTCTGTAAACCTTCCCTTCGACTTCTCCGTCAGCTTTAGCAGTCTTCTCGTCTTGAGATAACCGACGTTCCTAGTAACCATCTTGTTAGCCTCCTCTTCAACATTCTTATACAACGCCACCTTACTTGGCTACGCTGCTCCCCTACCGCCTCACCGCGTCCTTTAGCCCGCGTAGACGTCTTAGTCCGTTGTAGTTGTCGCTCTATAACACTAGTCCAAGGTATGACGCCGGATTCAGATAGGTGGCCGGAATTATCGTTATGCTCCTGTCCATCGTGCTTCTCCTCTCGTCAACAACTTCTCTACCCCCTCTACCCGCCAACGGCCAGCACTAGCACGGCTGCACTTATTGCTTGGCAGAGGAGCCTGCGTGGACTTCTCTAGGAGCAAAGCCATCAACAATTGAGCAGCTCTGGTACCCTTGGGGTTACTTGACTTCGTGAACGTACGGAACTTCGTCTCGAAGGCCTTCCGCTCGTCTGTGGCGCCTTTGAGCTCTTGCTTGGACAGTATGGTCTGGCCGACCTTCGACATCAAGCGCAACTCTCGGCGAGCATCCCTAATGATGACATCGATACTGGCCTGAACGAACTGTACCCACGCTGGATTGCGATGCGAGGCTCTGCTACGAAGTCGACGTGATCGGTTGCGTATAAGGTGTGGTCTACTACTACATGTAGGGGCTCGAAGGTGGAAACAGCTGGTGAATTGAGAGTTGTGCTGGAACTGCTGGACTTCTGGGCTTGTAGGCAAGGCGCCAGTGTGACCTTGGACGAGTATGAAGCGTCTCGAGCATCTCATTGATCCACAAAGCGAAGTCTCTCTAGCACAGCAGCAGCAGTCCTTCCTCCCATTCGTCTTCAGAGATTGTCAGGTCTTGACACCCCTCCCTCATGACCTTGTCGTGCACTCTCATTGCGCTACGTCCGATGGTGGCCGCGCCTCGCTGCCTCGCATCCCCTTCACACTCTTTCTCCCGCAGTAGGTGAACCTGAAGTCGACCGCGTTATTATCGGCATTCCGTCCGTGACTTCGACCACGGTGGCAGTAGCGAAGCTCCTCGGACTAGGCGTACAGTTGACGATCCCCTGCCCCCTCGCATAACCACAGCTGCTCCAAAGTCCTCGAGTGCCGCATTTATCGCCACCTCTCCCCTCACCCACCGAGACTAGAAAGCAATAAAAGCGGCGTCGTTCGCATCAACCCTGAAGTGCGTCGTGGCGTCAGCCTTGACAACGTGGTATGACTTCATCCAAGTCGAGTCTGGCATCGGGCGGTAAGTCTGCTCCATCTTCTGGACTGTCGGTGCCGTCACTCTTGTTCATCTCCACTCCCGTTTTGAAGTTCGGGGATGGCGAATAGCTCAGAGATTCCACGCCCTCGCGCAGGCTTGTTGATGTCGTGCGAACCGCCCTGGATAGATTTTACATGTATACAAATGACAGGAGTTGGGTAAGGTACCAACTCCCGATGCTGTCGAAGAAGATTCCAAAGAAAGCTGTATAGGTGACTCGACATCCGGCTTGCCAAGTCATTGAGCGTAAGGCGGGAGGTTGTATCGCCTGCGGGTCCAGTATGGCCGGGTTCCTCGTAGACTGGCGTCAGAGTGGAAGACTGAGTTCCTTGCTCTCCGAACTGATTGACGGAACATGTAGAGTAGCTATGGGCTGGTTGCCGCATCATCGGGTTGAAGACGACGTATGGAAACCGCGAGTGGCTTGTGAAGTAGCCATCTAAGCAGCGCATGAGATGATCGATATACTGCTGGTACACAGCTTCCCGCTCACGAGGCGGAGCAAAGTCGACTTCACTATAGCGGAGCAGTGTTAGAGAGGTCAGCGACCGCATTGGTCGTCCGCGATCATAGTCCGACAGAGCAACCTCATCAACAGCAGGCCACGTGAGGTGCGATCTGGCTGAGCAGGCTCGACCGCTGCTGCTGCTGCTGCTGTTGCTGTGACTTCGCCAGTCGAGACTGGGTGCAGCAGAAGAGAACATAACATGGGACACTGCCCGCTGAAAGTGGTTGACTTGCGGTCGTTAAGCAGTCTCTCAGGAGCCTGGGAGTGGTTTGGCTGTCGTTCACGAGCCTATAACTTGATGTACTGCACGGTTGCCGAGCCGCACACTGGGCGCGGCATCAATATCGCAACGATGATCGCCTTCGCCATCTTCTTCGCCATCGCCGTCGCTAGTATCACAATCCTGACCCTCTGGTCGGGCCTGATTCCCCTGCTGTACTTGTCCTTGGTCTTGCTCTTGGCCGGCCTAAAGAGGTTGCTCCGGACCGTAGTCATCGTGGGCAGCACCTTCATGAACGCTGCCGTCTTCAGGCAAATGGCCGATTACGTGCTTATCGAGGTACCACTCCTAGCAGATATGTATTGATTGTAAGTAGCGCTACAGGCTGTCCAAGCCTGCTTGTGGCGGTAGGGTCCTTGAGTAGGATACATGATCGGCCAATTCCTTCTCTACACAGCATGCCGAGAAGAAAGATATAGGTGCGTCGGACGGTGGGCTTTTTTTGTCGGCGGCAGGATCTCCTTGGAGCCCGAGTCATGCTCTCGCCTTACGTGTAAACTGTGTCCCAGCTGCGCTATGCTTGAAGCAGTCGTATACATGTTTTCAAGTTCTTGTCGGATTTCGTCGCGTAGCACTTCTGGCTGACATTCGTTTTCTGGCGGGTCTCGGTCTTCTACGGCTCTAAGCCACTCGGCCTCGCCTGCTGTCGAGTCGAAGAAGGTTTATCAGTTGTAGCCACGTAATCTTGCACTTTGTTCAGAGTCGCAGCATTCGGGTGCGGCATAAGTCCACTGTAACGTTCTCTGAGCTTAGTTCGTAATTTCGCGGGTGTTAGAGTAATCGCACAATTCGAAAGTATCATTCGAGCACCGCCAGATGATCGAAGACAACTCTTGGAGACTGCGGCTGAAGAAAGAAGCGACTGATCCGCTCCCATACACTGGACTACGACAGTTCGATGTCTGGAATCTTTCGAGGCTCTCTACCTATACCACGCCACCGAGGGTGTTGGTGAATAGGAGGTTGGTGAAGTTCTGAAATGGCGGAATCGAGCGGTCCTTACCTCCACCGCCGTCGTATGCGCTGTCCATGAGAGGTATGGAGCGATTGGTGCGAGTGCCCGCCGGTGGCGGTTCCCGTCGGTTTGCTGAGACTTTGCTATGTGCATTGCCGTAACGAGGGAAGAGTACTGGATGCATCCATCATCCTCGTCTATGCGGCGTCTGCGTCTGCCTTGATCGGAGACCCATCCCCGTCCAAAAACATCGCCTCATCTCCTTCCACCAGCACTACTCAGATGCCTTCGCCCTCCCATCTTCCACCGGCACGTTGCCTTTGCTGCTGCTGCTGCTCGCCACCTCCTCCCAACCTTAGGAGACTCAGGCGCCGCGCACCACACAACGCATAGACGGCTCTCCCCTGCCCAATCCCTTGGGCTGTCCTGTCGGCCTAGCTACGTCTGCTGAGAACGCCCCGATCATCCTAGTCGGCTACTGCGACTAGCGTTGGACCAGATCCACTATGACAACTTCACTTGGTGTCTCCGCATACAGTCAAGAGCCCGGCCATCATGTCTCGTGGTCCGGATATTCGGCTAGCCTGATCTGGTCGATGCACCTGGAGATTGGGGGCGAGGCAGTAACGCCGCTTCTACTTAGATGTAGTCCGCACGGCATCGCCGTTGCCTAGGCACCGGGCGCTGATGATGTTGTGTCAAGTGGTGTGGTAGGCGAGCAGGATTCCATAGTATGGTGTTCTTGTCACTGCTGTAGTCAGCTTCTAGTCTCTATCTAGATCAGTCGACGAACCTATCCCGCTCGGATTGCCTTCGCCATCTTCTCCAGTGTACTCGCAAATATAATCCCGCCACTTGCCCTCACCACATTCAAAAAGACTCAGTTATGCAGACGCTCAATCGTGTTGCAAAATCCCTTATAAAACGGGTTTCGACCTTCGTATCCTGCATTGTGCTCAGAATCAGGAAAGTCTGTAATTGATGGAAGAAGTAGGGGACTGACAGGTATGGGGCTTGTTGCGCGGGCTCAAGAGACATCTGTGATATCCTGCTGCCAATTCTCTCGCTCACGTTGAAGTCGACGACTACACCAACGACCTCACGAGATCTCTACGCAGCTCTGCACCACGTTCCAGCATACGACAATGGCGCGACCACACCATCTCTTTCGATTTACTGGCGTCGCTGGGCAGATAACGCATCGGTCAAACACAGCAAAGCTTCCCCAGACCTGGCCTGAACGCCAGTTGTGGACAGAGCGCCAGGAAGTGAGGCACACAAGATGCTATCGCACTGCCAAAGCGATTACGGACATAAGTGGCGCATTTCGCTCAGGTACGATGAGGGATGTTGAGCAAGAGGATTATTTGGATGGCGCTTGCAACTGCGCTGGGTCAAGGGGAAGGCAACTGCACCAGCACATGGCGAGAGTCGAGCCCGAACATTGACATGGTGTTGGAATCGCGCTCAGTTTTGGTTAAGGTGGTGGAGAGGAAGTGTAGTGCGTGGTATACGTGCATGAACAGGATTGAAGTGTGAGCGGCTACAAGCAAAGGACCTCAAGTTCATAAGTCGAAGTCTGGACATTCAGCGTCAGATGCAGCGTCAGATTCAGCTCAAGAGTCAGTCACCATGGCATCTGTCTTATTCCTCTTACACCAACTCCCGCACGAAGGACCTCTAGCGATGCAGTTGATAGACAACTCGCCAGTATCGGTGCGCTGCAGGACGCATTCACCGACAGGGTGAAGGACAGTGCCCATAACATCACTCCAGCAAGAACCTCTCCGAGCGGCTCCCACACGCAACTTCGAGCTTCTGGATCACTGCTGCAACGACTCTAGCGCCTGGCCGCTTCGCAAACCTCTACGCCTTCCCGCGCATCCGTCGTACACGCGATCCCTCCGACCTTCTTCGCAATCTTGCCGATACAGTTGTTGGTGTTGGAAGAGACCTCGACAAATGCGAGGGCGCCCTGATGCCATCGGCAGCCTGTTCTCATGGTACGGGAGATGCGAGCAGACGTCAAACTCTTGTCCGTAGTACCGAAGGAATAATACCTCTCTTCCAGAGGTATATAAGCAGCTATGCCGATGCACTAACATGCGCAAGAAGACGGCCACCAAATGGGCTTTCCGCATCCCGGTACCATTTATCTACGATGGAGGAGGACGTCACCGACGACGCTTCAGTTGATTGCAATAGCACCAATCTAGTGAAGGTTCTGATGAGGATGGAGGCGGAGGATAATTGCATTGCTTGATGGGTAGGTGCGGAGACGGAGGGTAGATGTGTGCGGAAAGACCAACTTCCCGAAAACGAGGTTCTTTCGGGACGAGGCATAAGAGGGTATTGGAGGCAGTATTACGTGTTGCTTTCTGATTCGCTTTTGTCGAGTTGAAGGAAATGGGGTGGGCAGGAGGGCGGGGGCATGCATCAAGAAGGCTGTGAATACAGATGGCGAGGTGAAGGCTGTGGGCAGTGTGTGGCTGAGACGCGAGAGAGCAAGAGCGATATTAGTGTTGCTTTGGGCTTCTGGTCGGTCGGGATGAGGAAGAAGGGTGTTGGAAAAGTGCCCTAGTGTGCTGAGTCAAGATCAACGCGAAAGAACATCTTTATCGGCAGGCTGGGACCGAATCGACTCTCAACCAAGCCAGTTCGACTTGTTCTTCTTCTCGGACTTACCATTGGCCTTTCGTCGCTATTGCGATTCATGGACTCGTGCCTCGTACATCGCACACCTTAGCTCGGCCAGAGATGACTACTGTCAAGTCAGGGAGCTGGCTATGTCACTATGGCACCGCCAGAGATCGGCAAATGGCTGCTGGGAGCGCAAGAGTTCGTATAACAGTACGAGCAGCCTAGAACGATCTCCGTGCACGCCATTAACGCGAAGCGGCAGGTGATGATGCCAACCTCAAACGCAACGTAGCCGATGTATACGGTCGATTACCACAGTTCGTGTTACCAGCAGAAGGTGAGCAGCGCGCGAAAGATCTTCGTGCACGCCACCGACCAATGTGGTCAAGTACCACAATTCGCGGTACCAGCAGGAGGTAACAAAACGAGAGGTACGTTACGAAAGTTCCGGACCGGCTTACGATGACCCATCCCCGGGCTGCTTATTGTCCCACTCTATCGCGAGGCATCCGGTGGTGTGATCAGCGGTACGCGAAGGGCGGAGGAACGAACTCGTTAGTGGCAACGCGGTCGACTGCCAGGTCTCTGCCGCCTTTGGCCCTGACGTTGTGCGCCTCCAACAACGCAAGATCGCGAAGACGTAAGCGGCCACAATTGCAACTTCGCTGATAACCATTCGCAAACTCAGCCTCATAGTCGGGCTAACATTAATTGTGAGGTCTCAGGCGCCACGATTTCGGACTCGAGACACGACTGCCGACTCTAGAGCATCCATCGAAGAGCCACTGATGTCAGGTGGACCCAACATGAGACAGTCCCAAGGACCGGGAGGTGCTCGACAAGCCGAAGCTTACTTACGGCCCTACCTTCATATACTTATACGAATACCACGAGACCAACGCACTAACCCTTCGTTCTGACAATGGAGTGATGCAGTCCCCCCCGGCTGAGTATATCGATCCTAGCTCGCCCGAATCTCGGTTGAACCGTCTCTACGAACTCACGAGCTCGAGTACCCATCAAAGATGCCACCACCTTTCGGGTTTATTGGGCAGTGGTCTGGACTACGGTACTGGTCCTATACATGCATGAATCAGCTCAGATGCCGAGCTCGCTAGCTGACTGAATCCGACCTGCTACGCTCTAAACCCAGGACTCACGGGACATTTCGACAGTCAGAATCTCACTTCCCTCACAAGCCAACCAAGTACTAAACCCAGTCAAGCAGCTGCTTGCTTGCTTGTTAGAGCGCAACACGAGTCGAGCATCTCAGCCTTCCAGGCACTGCCGCTTGCCTAATTCTTTGGTCTGGATGGTTGATACAGGAAACCAACTCGACTACGGAACCGTTGATTGATTTGGAGAGGACAAGGTCACCTGCGAGCGGTTGATGGACCAGATGCGGTCTACTAGTAGAATCGGTACTTATTCTTATGATTCCTTCAGCACTCGCAGCAATCCAGCTCTGTCACCTACAGCAAAGCTCGCCGCGTGTATGCAGCGATAAAGCTGAAAAGGCAGCTTACCACTCGACACTAACCCGCCGCTGTTCGAATCGGTCGTCTTCGTCGAGAAGTTCATAATCTTCGTCGAGAAGTTTATAATCTTCGTCTATCAGCTCCACCGTCTCTTCTCCCGCTTGCAAGGCCGCGTAATTGCGATAGCAATACCCCAACGCTACATGCCTGGCGAATGCCGCCAAATCGACCGACATCGAGGACCTCGAGTACCACTCCCTGGCCTCCAGCGGCTCCAGCGGCTCTCCACCAGATTCCTTGGAGCTATGCATGCACTGCCTCAGACTTCGTTGACGAGCCTAGGGCGAAATACAACGCTAGTGTGTGTGTGACAATGTCTCCGATACATATACATAGATCAAACTCCTCTAGGGATCTGTACCCATGTCCTCTGTCTGACAATCATCGGTCAATCAATGTATTGAGGTCGGCTTCTGCACAGAGCTCAACTAAAAACACAAAAAATCACACCTGGATCTTCTATGGAACACAGACACGAAACAACTTCCGCCATCGACGATACCGCAACTAACGATGCACAGCGCTCGTGGCTACGTGAGTTGGAATGCGCCATCAACGCAATAATCGACTTCTACTGCCTACGACATCGCACCTGCCTCTGCCTGTATCGCCGGCATTCAGCCTCCCAACATCCCCAAGATACCTCGTACGCGACTCATCACCTTGGTGCGCAAAGAACATACAGTCGCGCGTGGCCATAACGCGTGATGGCGAAGCGAAAGCTCTCTCACTCACTCTTCCAGCCGAGGTGCCTGAAATCGAAGAAAGTCAGCACACCGAACCTAGAGCCCAGGAAGGCGCCGAAGCAAACGAAGACAGTCCAACGTTTGTGCGAGGTGATACTCCGGACGTAGACGAACTACCATCGCAACGGTTATGTGCGATCTGTCACCGCAGCTGTGATTGCACACTTGGCTGACACAGCCAGATGATCATGCACGAACAACACGCCAAGAACCGCAGCCGCGTAATGGACGAAGACGACGAAGCCGAGACGGAGACCGGGAACCCGTCACCCAAGCACGCCAAATGCAGAGGCAAGAAAGCCGCCACAAGGTCGAAGTGTTGAGTCTCACCACTGGCTCTCCCGCCGCAGGGTAACTGATATCGAGAGAACTGGTAACAGCAGAAACATCATATCGGAGATGTTGAACGGTGCCTTCCAAGACGCATGCGAAGTCTACTTGCTATTCGATCACTTGCCTGGTGATGAATACCCGCGCCTGCTATCTATCCGTACTAGACGAAACATCATCGCCGTTTGGGGCGCCGCCGTAACACGAGCCCTTTTTCGGCATGGCCGTTTTCAATTAGCTTGCCGTAGAAGGCCCTGGCGAGCTGGCGAGAGTTCTGTGCTTCATAACGGGCGCTGCAACGATAACCACAAGGACTCTTCGTCGCTCGTCGTCCACGGCTATCACACTCACAAGAACAAGCCCATTCCAAACTGAATGGGTAGAGGATGCTGTCCAACGTCTTCAAATGACGACCCCGACCTTGCGCAGGAAGCATCATCGTGCGCTTCGCATCCTCCAGCCCAGCCTACACTCGTTTATCTCATCCATGCCACCAACCTACGCCAGACCGCCTGCTGCGTATCTCTGCATGGACCCTACCTTCGCCACCAATCCCATCTAACCTATGGACTCACATGGCTGGACTGGAGAGCTCTTTCGGTTGGATGGGCAGCTATCATATGCGGCGAAATCGCCACCACAGTCCGTTCTATATATAATGGAACAGGGACGCGGCTAAGGCCGATTCATAATAGCACTCTGAGACGAAGGCAATCATCTTGCTGCCGCACGCGAGGGCGAGCAAATCGAAACCGAATGCTCGAGCCGCTGAACTAACTCCACCCGACAGCTAGGAAGATGACTACCCACGTAGTGGGACGGCGTCAAAACCCCTTACCGGGAGATAGCCATGTTGTGAGCTGTAGGAGAGATGTCTAGAGTCGGGATCTGCGCTTGCCGCCCCACACATGCAATGCAGAGACCGCTCAGTAGAACTATGGCAACGACCCGCCGACTTTCTTGAGCGAGGCAGACGCTCGACACTACCCTCACGTATGCCAACTGGACGGGGCATCGCCGGGCTGCCCGGCTTGCGAGCGATGTACTGCTGGAATACCAGCAAAATAAGAACGACAATCCATGGCAGTCTGCTCACTTCCGCGGTTCGGGAGCATGAGAAGCAGCTTTCCCGGACCGTGATACCTCGCGCCGAACATCCAAGAGGTCAAATCGCCGCCTGGGATCACTACACTGACATACGTGATGACGGCCCGGTGCGACTCCGCTTGATCGTAGCTATATCTAACAAGCTTAGAACGTTCCAGCACGATTGAGCTAACAGCTGAGTTGTGCTAGATAATACTACCTTGGAACCTTCCACCTACTTCCCGTTGGACTGGGGGTGAAAGAGACGCGAAGGGGAGGCTCCTGCCCGCTCCGCAACCCAACTCAATCGACGAGATTGACTCTAATTGAACGGTGAAGCGATACCGGTGCGCGCATGGCACTGGTGCACTGCGGATGCTGCGAGACATGTTCTCTCCCGCAATCTATGCCTCAGCATTCGCGCCGCAGCATGCGTCCTCCAGCGAGACATCGTTGTGCCTTTCTCCATCATACATAACAGCGGCGAACATTCGACCTTTCACGGCTTCGGCCTCGTCAACGACTACCTCATCACCACCTACCACCGCGCTTATTAGTTTGAGCGATCTCATATGTACTGGTTAATCGATCGCACCTTATCACCACCCATCAACCTCCTACTACTACAACAAACAACCTTTCACTATTTCCGCAGAAGAAGAACTACTCGACTACTCCGATGATGAGATATAGCCCACCGACGGCGCCGGAGCGGCAGGCGCGACGAACGGCGACGCGAAGAAGGGTGATCTCACCGTAAATGGAGCGGGCGCCGAGAAGGGCAAGGGATCCTACATCGGCATTCACTCGACCACTTCCTACTGAAGCCCGAGCGTGTGAAAGCCATCACGGACTACGACTTCGAACATCCATCTGAGGATAGGTTGTACCTACATCCTATCTTCACGACAACAAACCACCACCTTTCACCATGTCTGCCGAAGAAGAACTGATCGACTACTCCGACGATGAGATACAGCCCATATAGACCACCGACGGCACGACTGGAGCGGCAGGTGCTACGAATGGCGACGCGAAGGGTGTTGTTCAGATAGAGTTTTGGGTTTCGGGCAGACCGTCTTGCACGCTCGATGTCTAAAAATCAATGGTGAAAACGCATAATTGGAGGTGAGGGGAAGCAGGGTGTTGATGACAAGGCTGGGCAGGGCGGCGACTTGGGCGAGGCAGATGCCGAAGCAAGGGCTGCTGGGAAGGACGCGTGGACGGAGGGGAGGTTGATCAAGAGAACGGCGATGCGAAAGATGATAATGCGGGAGACGGTGATGCGGAAGAGCGACCGTGGAGCTGATAATGGGAAGAATGTGAAGGCAGGTGATACAGCTGTAAGTCCACACAACTGTAGCATAACGACCACACTAACGTAACTACAGGTTCAGAAGAAGTGAACGAGGCAAGCGATTCATAAGAGATGCACGACTGCTTGCTACCCACAGGCCCATAAATATGTTCGACTTCAATAAGGTAGCGAACAGCCCAGAATGGCAGAAGCGTTGTTAGATGAGTATTGAGCAGCTCGCCCTTGAAACCAATACCTACCCTTTCTAAACGTACAGCTTATTCGAAGGTCTAACGTGGGTAACAATGCTAACGTGACCAGTGACCAGACTACATGGCGGTCCAATCTCTTTTTCTTTAGCATCCAGCCAGCCGATATAGAGTGGACAGTAGGAACTCCTCGCACCTCGCCGGTAGCAACGCAAGTCAATCTACAACGTCACATGTCGGCGCCAGCAGATACGCAGCCACGAGATAGAAAAGCTGAAGACACTGCAAGGGCACCAGCGGCTCAGCAGCGAGAAGCACTGCTGCTCTGATCCATCTAAAGCGTGCAACCTACCTTGCTTGAGGCTTTCATCCTGTGCCCTCGAAACCACCGTTTCGGCAATGTCACAAACCTCGCCCTTCAAGCGCCCGAGAGCACTTGGGCTACGATACTCTTCAATACGCCTTCCGCGTAGACAGCAGGTGGCTTCCTCCAACTGGTTCATCCGTTTTCTACTCTTCCTTCGACTCCCCCAACTTGCCTCGCAGAGACTACACCTATTTCGCAATCGCGGCAGCCTGCTCCTTGCTCACCTCACGATCTCCCCTCTCAACCGTCACCCTCGTACTCTGCTTGAAACCTTCCTGGTCCCACATGTGCGCAACGTCCTATATAGCTAGCAACGTCAACTTGCGGGTTCGCTCCGGCTGGCCCGACCACTTAGGACTGCTCGTAAGAGTCGAGCACGATTTTTACCGCAAATTGCTGCTGATGAAGATTTATCTCCACCTCAAGGCCAAGAAGCATGCATACTCTACACCCCTGCTTCAGTGCCGACAGGATCACCCTGCAGGGTCTGCATTCGGCTAAAGGAAGGTGCAGATGTCGGCATCGCACTGCATACTAGCGGACAGCGGCTCGAGTTGTTTGGGCTGGCTATATCTGTCCGAGGATGTAGAAGCTCATAGTAGAGCGTCTACAGATAAGAAAGCATTGAAGCACTGGTCAGGTGGTATTAATGAGGAGGACAACGAATCGTACATGCGAGACACCCTTACTAACTTACAGAGTCTCACCTGCGGAACACATGGCAATAATCCCGCGTGAGCTCGACAGAGCGGCACACGGGACGTACCTAGTTATTCGAGAACATCATACGGTTGTTGCATCTCGCCGAATGGTACAGGGAGCCAGGAGCTGGTAAGCAACAGCGCAACGGCACATCTACTGCTGACAAGACGAGCGCTTTAGAGCCAACAGCGGCGACAACATACCTAGGCATAGACTTTATTCACACTAGAAAGGATAGCCCTTCTAATAGGAAGCGTCTAAGTCGTTCTCCAGAGCGGCGTAACAACATTAGACAGGGTCTAGTTGCGGGTTCGAAAAGTTCTCGAAGATGCTAAGCTTCCTTAGATCGAGAGTGTAGTATTGCTCTTGTCAAAAGTGTACTAGAAATGGCGGATATGTATGCCTCTGACATAGCAAACTTCCCGTCACTCTCTCGTTTAAATAGGTCGTCTCTTCAATGCCCGATGCCGTCGAGTAAGCTTTGCCGTACTGTCACATGGTTTTCGACGTCTATAGCCTGTCTGATCGTGGTCTCAGTAGTGCTTGCAAGTTGCAGGCGTTATCGTACCTTCGCTCGGTTCGAGGGTGGCGTTAAACTCCGGCGCGAAGTACTGCTCCGGGTGCAATCGATTACGGACCAACCGAAGTCCTTGAAGCAACGAGGCCCTGAAACCTCCGACGGGAGTATGAGCATACCGGTCGTGAGCACCCCGCTGCAGACCTCTCAACTCCAAGCATGAATGCCTCCAAACAGTATAATGAAGTCTTCGTCTCGGCCCGAAGCCGGCAACACAAGCCAGGCCATGCTTTGTTCCGAGCCTTCAATACACAACCATAGGGTGCCTGGTGCGGATCCTGTGCTGATGCGCGGATACGAAAGTCCTTTGGCGAGGCAGTTTCGGAGCTCTAGTGGCAACTGTGCATCGCCCATCGATGCGAAGCAAGATTGCCGAACTAGGGCTTTACTGCTTTACATGGATGTAAGTGGAAAGGGAGTAGCCGTTGCTGCCCCAGAGAGAGAAGTGGTTAAGGCAAAGGTGCGAGGCGTGAGTGTAGCGGAGGCGGATGATGACGGTGAGGATGAAAAGAACGAGCAGAGTAGCGGAGGCGAGAACGAGGATGAGGCTGAGGATGGAGAGCAAGACCAAGAAGAGGAAGATGGATCAGGTCTGCTTTCCGAACTCCATAGCCAGGATTGGCTTCATTGGTTTCTTCTGCTTACGGCGAGTAGTTTTCTTCATATGATCGCCGCTTGCAGCAGGCGTGCTCGCAGGTTCCGTCTTAGCATGCCGGATCTCGTTCGGCCGGTGCGTACACTTGAGCTGCTGAGCCTCTGTCTCGCCTTCAGCGGAGTCTTTATGTACTGAGCCTTTTTGCTGCTGGGTGATATGGTTCTGCTTGAATCCACCTGCGTAACATCGGGTTGCTTCGCAGGACTCCCAAATGCCTGCGGCCTGTTGATACAGCTTGAAGTCCTTACCTTGCACAGAGGACGGGAGCAGCTAACTGCAGAATCAACAGCCCACCGGAGTAATCATTTCGGACGTTCGTGACGTTTCGCTTTCCTGTTTGTCTGGGCCTGCATACCTCTGTGGCGCTTCGTCGTGTCCTGAGATTCGTCAGCCATGTACTGTGACTCTGAAAGTATAGTGCGAGTACGACTCGTATATTGCAAGATCCGCCAGAAACTTTCCGATACCATGGAGATAGAGGTTGAACAAGCACGCGCGTAGGGTTCGATGAAGGAAGATGTTAGCGATAGTACGAGATAGCGAAATTCTTTGGTCCTTGCCCTCACCTTGTTCGAACTTGTCATTGCTGCGAGGCATATAGAACGACGTAGGAACACAGTCGCTGACTTCAACTGGCCCGATCATCTCTCGGTGGGCTGGCTGCTACGCCTCCTAACATGGTAAGCCAAAAGGCAGGGCTGGTGCGGTAGGTTGGACCGCTTGCTCAAGATCAAGCCGTTCATGTTGCCTGGTAATGCGGATATGTTGCAGGCGGAGTTCAGGTCTGAGAAGAAGTAATTGGCCGTGCGATATGCCAGAGTATGCTTGATGATCTGGTTGTCGATCGACTTCGCTGGCGTCAAACGCGCTCGAGAAGAAGCCACGACGCCGAATTCGAATTTGCCGCTCCAGTGATACTCTCCAATGACTTGCTCGAGCTTTTCGTTGCACCGCTTGTACAGCGTCACGCCTTCGCTTTCGCCGGAGGAAGCTTTGGCTAACTTGCTTCTCCAACACCTCAATCTTCTTCGCTCGTTCTATCTCGACAGTGTCGGCTACAGCTTTAATCCCCGTCGTCACTTGATCGATCATCACGACAATCAGCGCCGCGAGCGCCGAGCTAGCAATGGCGGAAGTGAAGGCCAAGCCCACTGATGCGGCGCCAACAGCTGCTATCCCACTACAACCCGATACTGCTTCGTCGCTGAGGCGCTCTATGCTAGTCGCACGTCTAGCTCTTCCAGAGCCTTCGAGGCGTCGTCTTAAGAGTCTTCATCGCGGGAGGGCAGGGATGAGAATGTGCAGTCGTGTCTGGCTTGAATTAAGGGTCGGTCACCAAGCGCCGAGTGCCGACTCTCCCTTCATTCCAGATTTATGCCTCAGCATTCTACACCAAGAATCACTTAATAACTTACATCGTGAACTTTGCGGATCTGGACTTTCGAAGTTTCCAAGTTTGGCGCACCGGTCCATGTTGCTAACGACGTGCTAGTTGGTTTGAGGTGCATTGATCTATTAGGTAGATTTGGCGATGCTCATATTACTCAATGTCGCCATGGGAAAGCTGAGCTGCACGTGAAGCGGTGGCTGCTGTCGTTGACGGCGGTTGGTACGTTCAAGCCATTAAGAGGATAGCGGGCCACAGGGTGTCTCTGAGCTCTGCTACGGATGCCAACGTTCGCGCCATCTTCATCCAGGCAACGCCTGGCCATGCTCGCCGGGAGCGATTGCCATCCGTTGAGGTCTTTGACGGCCGCACGCTCTCGCCGGCGCACCACTCGTCCACACGACGTATAAGCAGCTTCCTACATCCCCGACATTAAACGCAGCCGTTCCAACTGTCGTTGCAGAGCGCCTTTCGTCAAACACGAGACACTTCGCAAAACGACGGCTTTCTGATGGTATTTCGTCGAATCTGGAAGTCCAGCCTTCAAGTATACAGCGGGCGAAAGAGCTTTATTGCGATATCAGCGATATGATCAGTTGGATATCGCAGTGTGAAGTTTATGTAGTGGTAGAGCATGGCCATACGGCTCATATGAGGTAACAACCAGAGTGGTGGTCGTAGTGTTAGTTGACGTCGTCGACGGGATGATCTTGCTCATCTACAATTCCACGGCCATGGCGCTTCGTTGTGTTGTCTGGATGTCGAAGCAGTGACTGGAATCCACTCGCTGCAGAGGCGCATAAGTAGCGTGTCTAGCAACCCGAAAATGCCGTTTGAAGGCCTGGCGGTCCTGTCTTACGCCACAACGATACCTGCGCTCTTCGTTGGCGTGGTAGAAGGCCGGGAGGACGCTTGAAAGTCTGCCTTCTGTTGAGGGGACGCTCATGTGAGCGCCATCAGCATCTAGAAACCTCGTTGGTTGTGATTGTAACCACCTCTCCATAGCCGATGACGATCTTGAGCAAGGTCGAACAGACCGCGTGTGAGCCGCCCTTGAACTGCGCTCCTAGGGACAGAAGATGTATGCGAGGCATACCTTATGTCTCCCTCACTGTAGGCTACATGCTGCGCCACCTGCTTCTGGTCTTCTTCTTCCTTCGTGAGCACTCGCTGTCCTGTTCTTGTATCCGCTTGCATCTCGACAAACTGCTCTGGAAATTGCCACACACCCGGCAGTGCGGACTGAGTTAGATGACCTCTAGTCCATCGCCCGCCTGACGCTTCCTCTCCTGGAGTTAGTCAATCCACAAATAGCTTCCCATATCCCACGTTCGAATGCCATCAATGCGCGGTACTCGGCCAGCTCTCATCTGGTTCGCTGGTTAAATTTGGCATTCGACTGCTTGAGAACATCGCCATGTTTATCGAGCTGTAGGACTTGTCCAACACCTCCGTTGCCATAGCATACAGGCGTACTGTCGAAAGCCTTCGTGTTTCCAACGCCCTCGCACCGGGCTTCATGAAGTTGAGCCAGATGTCCTCTATCACCGCATATGAGCCTTGGATCGAGACTTCTGAGTGTATAGAGATCTCTGGTGTGCCGGTCACACACGGTTCGATCTTCGGCCATGCTGGACGCTGGATGTGGCTTGGATTGTCCTTCTTGAAGATAGCCTTGACTTCCTTCTCGAAGACGTATACAATACCTAGGCGGGCATCGAGCTCCTTGTCGAAGTGTAGCATACTCTGCTTCAGGCCGGTTTCCGGAATGTGAGGCTTAACAGCGATAAAGGACGTTGTTATAGCCACTTCCTCATTTACATCACCAACGACCTAGTCGCGTCGGCAGATCTAGCGATTGAAGCTGTCAAAGCACGCAGTCAGTCCAAGTACGAATATATAGATGCAGATTTGTGCTGCTGAGAGGCACCGCGACGTACCGTCGTGAGACGTAATGCATGATGTAGGCCCTATAGCCGGAACATGCTGTTATGTGGTGTCATAGCAGAGCGATAGACAATGATTTGCAGGCAGGTTGATAACTGTGTAGCCTGTGTCCCGATTGTGCGGCAGGTTGATATCCGTGCGGCCTGCGTCGCGATTGTGCGTGGATCGGGTATTTGACGGTTGAGATCTGTTCTTTGGCCTTATACGCTACAGATGATGCCCACGATGGCTAACAAGCCAATGTGATGAGGCCACGACTAGCGGAGCTCGTAGGAACTGTTGTGTGAGTATGCTCCATCTGTGCGCTTGGTAGCCGAGTTGTGCGGGATTTGTCTCTCGATGTTTAGGAGCGATGTCTCGACCATACGTACTATAGACGACACTCTATAGCAGCCCCGACCATAATGAAGCCAGCAAAGGAGATATATGAGTTGCCTCGCCAGGAGGATATGTTGTGCGGTTTGTGCGTTGGTCCGTGCGCCGAATCTTCCGTTGGGCGTGGAAGGCTTCAATGTTGCCATTCGAGTGACTGCTAATTACATGTACTAGCCCAGGCATCTCTATACTACTCGAGAAGATGTTAGAGTCATGGTCATATAGATAGGGGAAGATTCCGCTATGTACGGCTCGGTTACTTTCGATCAACCGACGCCACGCATGTGATATCACGAACCTTGCGAATCCTGGCTCGTGAAATTGTTCTAGTCAACGACAGATCAATGTCAAAGAGCGAGCGAAGATTCGAGAAGGTCGAAATCAAACTTCCTCGCCGGTCCGGTATGTAGTGAAATTGCGGATCTGAAATTTCTGGATCCTTTTCTTCTCAGATATCGTGAGTGCGAATGACACCGTAAACTCGCGATACAGCTAAATGTTGGTATAGCCACGCGATGCCGAAGCTATCGAAGGCATACGACAGCATCGCTCAAGCCATGACATCTCGCAAGCGCTCCAAAGTCGACGACTTCGAGGAGGACGAGGTTGATGACGGTGACAGCGGAGTATCGGAGAGTCCAGTACGCAAGAAGGCAGCGCGGAACTAGTCGTCAGGCAAATAGAAGTCCGAAGTGAGAGATCTGCTCAAGAAACGAGCCCCTCGGTAAGTCGTTACGAGGATGCCCTTGCCATTGTACCTTTGCCGGACTGATCGGTCCTAGCGACTACAACGATGTTCTGAATGCGCCAAACCAATGGTATGACATGCCTAGGGAGAAGTTCATGATTCTGAAAGATCTGCCGCAGAGGCAGTGGGCCCATATCGCGAAGATGTTGACTGGGGACGGGCTGGTTTCAGGAGACCCATGCAATCGGTGCCAGAAGAATAAGTGGGATTGCATCGTGTATCCGGCGGGTAAGCGTGTAGGGGGCGATGGAGTTATGAAATGCGCACGCTGTCTGTCAACCAATTATAGCCCGTGCAAGGCCGGTGATGGGCAGACGGGCACCGAAGAGTTGGTTCGTGTTGGAGAGCCTGGTAGTGAGGGGCCGAATGGAGTTGTTGAAAAGCTAGAGACAGACATGGAGGAGCTCTAGGCATATGTCGGACAGGAGGTATCGGAGGAGATCGACATGTTGAAGGGGAAGGTAGGGAATTTGGAGGCCGAGGTGGAGGAGTTGAAGGAGGAGGTGGAGGCATTGAAGGCGAAGAAGTCGCAGTCCATATCGATGCGAAGGGCGATGAGATCAGTGTTGGCTAATTCTGTCATATCCAGACTTAAAGGTACGCAAATCCAAATCTTTCCGCTCCCGGCTGTCCTATGTAGGCTCTGTACAAGCTTAAAGAGGCTGTCTTAATACTGATAGAATGTCGAATTCCGATGCCTGACAGTGATGCTATGTTAGTCCATATGGACTAAATGAGGTGTATAGGTATGGATTAGCATATAGACTAGCACGTGCTAGTCCATATGGGTATAGATATGGGTATGGATCTATAACAAGTGAATGTCAGCCTCGTCGTCGCCGTCGGGCATAAATTGAACCTCGTCGTCGTCATCTACTGGCTCAATAAAGTCCTCGTCGATTAGACCGCTCCTTTGCTAGTATTTAATACACTCTAAGGCCTTAATTAGTAGTCTAGATAGCCGTGCTCGTGTCTATGTGATTGTTCGCCTTGTTCTACTGAATATACGCTTATCTTTAGCGCTTATAGCCTAGTAACTAAGTACGTCTATTACTATTACAGACAACTAAGGATATAAGCGCTTCTGCTACGGTTAAAGCTACTACTGTAGTAGACCTCCTTCTATAATTAGATCGACAGTACCGTCGATAAAGCGATTAAATTCATCGAGTCTACTACGTCTACGACTCTACTTAGCGATAACAGTATTTATAAACTCGTCGTAGGCCGTTAGAGGCTTGTCGGAGGTGTTAGAGGTTACTAAAGGAGCTACTTCCTTCTTGTATCTAGCTAGCCAAACAGCCCTTACTCGTTCAATACTAGGCTTTACCTAGTCTCGTTGCTACGTAGCTAATAGATAGCTCTTCCGGAGCTTTAGATAGAGGAGTATTATAGCTAAATAGGCTCTAGTCTGATTAATCTAGCTATAGTATTTATTAAAGGCGTACTAGCTAGTAGTAATAGCCTCGAGGAACGGCTTATTACGTACAGCTATCTACTACGCTCTGTTATTTACAAAGTAAGCTCTTATTATATCTATATAAACCTATACCTTATCGAGTGTAATATAGTCGCCTTCGCACTATAAGGTAGCTTGTTTAAACGGCTGTAAGAAGGTGACCGTCTACTTAATAAGGCTCTAGTTACTACGTATAAGAGCGTTATTACCGAGTTGTTCGTTGTAGTCGAGGACAAAGGTAGTATATACGTATCGGAGCTAAATAGCGTCTTCGAAGGTGCTATAATAGCTGTTCCACCGTATAATAACTAGCTTCCGAATTTGCTTACTAGCAACCTTCTTAAAGGCGTTGAATAGTCGGTCACTATAGCGGAGCGTAGTAACGAAGTAAAGGATCTTCTATAGTGCTAGCTATCGTATCTAACCGACCTTATTATCGTCTAACTACTACTATAACACCTTCTCTAGTAATAAGGCTATATCCTCTTTAGCAAGCTCTACTACTTCCTTGTCCTTAGTAAAGAAGAACGCTTAGATAGCGAGGTTAATAATATAACCGATATAGCGTAGTTGCCGCTCTTCTAGAGTCTAATTGACGAGCTTATTACCGAGGCAGCGACATAGTGTATCGTTAGCCGTTACGTTGTCTGTAGTAATGTATCTAGCTCAGTCTTTAATACTATATAGCTTTAAGGCTCTTATTACGTAAGGAGCTACCTCACTACTAGCGTAGCTATTATAGAGCTCCGGTAGACCTAATAACGCCTTCTAGAGCTTACTATCGCTATCGACGAAGTGCGTAGTTATCGATTATAGCTCCTTATTATTCGGTGAGTGCTACGTATTAGTCGTAAGGTAAATGAGGCTCTAAGAGCCTTGTAATCGCTGTATAAGCTGCTACTATCGGATTTTGAACGTCTTAAATACGCGGTTAGTAGTAGTCTAGTATATATACTATATAGCGTCTGTCGTAGTATAATTGATAGCGTTAATAAAGGTGTGAACCTCCGGCTACTCAACGAGCGATAAAGGAAGGTCGTAGTGAATAATAAGTCGTAGAAGGGCTTATTATATAACTACTAGACTAGCATACGCTTTAAGGCTAACCCTTACGGCAATAGTAGTCTCATCGCGTCGCTTCTGTTCTTAAATACTCGTAAAGTACTTAAGGTCCTTTTATATCTTCTATGTAACCTTTAAAGGCTCTATGTCGTCTACCTATACGCCGTAGATATAGTCCATATACCCCTTTGTAGTAATAGTACTAAGGGTACTATAGTCGGCGTATCTAGAGAACTTATAGTACTAGAACGTCCGCGTACTCTTCCCTAATATCGCAACCCTTAGTTTATTACCTATAATAGCCTTACGAGCGTACTACTATACTAGATAGGCCTTCCTCGTGTTCTTACGTACTTAGGAGCTATTTGTAACGGTAGAGGGTAGAAGGGGGGTCCCTAGCGGCGAGGAGAGACTAGAAGTAACTGAGATTAAGTTATTAGGTTGTAGGGTAGATGTAGAAGGTATATAGCGCGTCTAGATCGATAATAATGCGTCGTAATTGATAGGTTAATGTTATTGTTGTCCTAATGAAGGGAGTTGAAGATCAAAAGTCGTCTAGAATCTAAAGAACCGAGGTTTAGCTAGCTAATTAGAAGCCTTGAAATTAACGACTCTATAGCTAAATTACATACTACGACAAGGAACGGTTGTACTAAACACCCCTTAGGTAGCACTACTAAGAGGACTAATCCATATAGATATATATAGGTATAGACTACTACTATATAGGTATAGGTATAGACCTGTTAAACTTAGTCTATATAGGTATGGACTAAATCCATATAGACTAACACTTAGCATTACTAATGCCTGAGCAGAGCTAGCTAGCACTACTACGAGCATTTAGTCGCGGGGGCACAATATGAACGACGACACTTAAACCCGCTCCCCTTTAATACTAACACTAAGGTGTTGACAGTAGTAATGGCTTGTTTGGTCCATACGTGTTCGGTCTATATGTAATATGGACTATTTGATTAGTCTATAGTCCATAGTCTATATAGCTTAGTCCATATCTATATAGACTGTCTATATAGACTAGTGTTATTAGCTCTGTTCTTACTGTTCGTAGTCGTGTTCTTATAGTCGTAGTATATAAATTAGTGAAGGAGTAAGAAAAAGGATAGCGTCTGATTGGCTGGCTAAACTTCGGCTAAATGCGGATACACCCGCAATTTGCGTGTATTTCGTAGAACACGGCGGACAATCTCATAGACACGAGCTCGGTTGTCTACGTCGTTGATTAAACGTCTTAAGTGCTTGAAACACTAGCAAAAGAGTGGTCTAATAGACGAGCAATTCATTAAGCTAATTGATGGCCAACCAGACGAGCAAATGGACGAAACACCGGACGACGAGACTGATATTCACTTAGAGAGGCTATAACGTCAAAACCAGTCCATATGGACAGGTCCATATCAGTCCATATCCATATGGACTAATTTAGTCCATACTAGTCCATACGACCGAACAAGCCATTACTGGTTGACAGGGATATTCGTCCAATGGGACATTGTCGATGAATGTGCACTTGAAGGAGGGCACGTGATGTGTGCGCCATTCGGTCGAATGGAAGTGACTGCAGATCCATCAGCAAGTGTAATCACATTCGTAGTCGTATGCCTGCCCCTGTAGTGACGGCGCTGTCAGTGGTGGTGATGATTCCACGCACCCTATAGAGCTCGTTGGTAGAGCTAAAGGCTGCAAGTTGATGATAGCGCCATCGGAAAGCGTGACCAGAGTCGAAGTAGGGGTTCCTATAGGAAGATGATAGCGCTTAATCCATCTGGAACCACCGTATGTCCGTAATTACTATCTCACCTACGGCGTCGCCAATGAGGAAGCTGCAATTTGCGGTACAATGATTAACCCGGTGAGGAAAGTAACAGCGGTCGCAGTAGACTGGAGGTCTCGGAGATCGTCAGTCACCAAGAAGGATCCAGGTGCGCATATTGGCGCTGTAGTAGGATTCAACCAGGAGGAAATGTAATAGTGATTTGGAACACTTGCTATGCCAGACGGGACGGCGCTTGCGGATCCAGAAGTTGGACAGAAAGATGCTCGAATCTAGTAGGACGGCACTTGCTGAGCTGAGCCTGTCGCTAAGCCCGTCGGGACAATGCTTGAAACGATGCTTAACCGAATGGAACTATGCTTATCGAGACCATGCTCGTGTGCCAGACGGAACCCTGCTTGCGGAGCCAGAAGGAATTTATGAGTCCGATAGGACCACACTTGCTGTGCTAGATGGCACAATGCTCCACCCCGACAGAGTGGTTAGTGGTCAGGTGTCTTCTGATTCGGATATTACTTACGCGGTTCAATCCTAGAACTGGAGAAGGCTCCTGCCGGCAGCCGCCATTTCTTTTCCATCAAGTATGGTTAATTACAGGGAGTCTCGACAGGCTGAACTGACTAGTCGGACTTCGTAATATCTGACATGATTCCTTTTCCAACTCAGCAAAGTCTCTCCCAGCAGACACGCAGATCAACAGGCGGACCACCTTTATCTCGGAACTCGACTTCCCAGATCGCTTTGCGTTGTCGTTGGCGTCTCCCTCTAGAGGCCAGATGGATGAGTGGGAAACTGGCTTCGAGGCTGTAGCGGAGTCCTTCCGTCGCCATGCTCAACATGTTGTATGTGTTGTCGCTGGAACTGAGCCTTTGGCTTGGTGATATATGGTGATTTCTGCTGCCTGTTGGTCAGCAAGGCGAGGGAATGCTGCTGGCTACGAGCCTTGCATACCTGCTTCAGCATCAGCCTGCGGCCGTAGATCTCCTTCAGTCTGCCGATGCTGTCTTCGGATTCGTTGCAAGCGGGTAGAGTCGCTGTTGTGAGTCCATTTGCGAAGCAGTGGCCCCAAGACGCCCCACACCACTAGAACAGAGTCGACTAATCGTGCATCTGTAGCTCTTTTCCACACCACCCCTCCATCAATACTAAACAAAACCTCGGCCTCTGCACCAGTTCCCACCAACACAGCCTTCGAGGAAGAACAGGGCTCGCGGGTACCCGTAGACGGAACGGTCGTCGACTTTTCTGGCATGGCCAAGATCGACAAATGAACCCGCGACTATAGAAAAGCGATAGATATTACCAAGCGCATTCCAAAGTCTGTCAGGCTACCAAATGCCGCCATTCTGCAATCGCCTCCCATTGCACCCTAGGCGATCACTGTTGGTATCGACAGTCGTTATCGGTGGGGAATGGAGTCTTGATCAGGAGGGTCTCGTCAGAGTGAGTGTGTTCGTCATAATTGTATGAAAAAGGAGGGCAGAAGTCGTTATCTCGGAGTCGAGTAGGCGTAACTTAGTTCATGGGGAACATGATTCAGTTGGTCTGCCAGATGCGAGACTTCGCTTGTGCCGGCCGCATTCACATCAGCGCAGATCAGTAGCCGATTGCGGGTTGAAGAGATGGCCGGACCGTACGAGAAAGGTGGTGGTGGTTGGAGATCTTGAGATCTTATCTACGAATGTAGCGTCACGCCGTGGTCAAACACCATGAGCGACCACCTTCCGGACGCCGGCGCCGCTTTGACTACGGAAGGTGCTCGTCCATGGTGTTTGACGGGATGATGGCCTATGGGACCGATTGAGTGCGCTAAGACTTCTTCCAAATCTGCCTTCATGTGGCTGATCACCCTGTCTTGGTCGTTGTTGAGCTTGAAGCTACCCGAACCGGCACAGGTGAAATGTCGCTCCAACGATGCTGCGGGCATATAGCTCGGTCTTGCGGGCACCGTCGCCCTGGTTCTCTATCTTGACCGCCAAAGTCGCGTTGTCGGTGCCCTCCTTGATTAGACTCTTCAAGTTTGCTCCGTTCTTGGTGGAGGCGAAGTCGCGTTGTCCGTGCCTAGCACCTCCTCACGAAGACATGGTATTGGACGACAGCGATATGTCATCGTGCGCGTCTTCTTCTCCCCCCGGACACTACATCCACTACACAGTCCTCTTTCTGACCTTCTGGCTTACGCGCTTCTTCTTCTCGCTCCACCATCTACCGTGCGCTTCTTCTCCTCGCCCCACCATCTACCGTACGCTTCTTCTTCTCGCCTCACCATCTACCGTGCGCTTCTTCTTCTCGCCCTCCTCCTATGGCGGGCACGTCTCTAGGACCTGATGGGGTATTCGGTTGGCTTGGGCATGATATCGTGGTGGTGTGTCCCTTGGGTAGAGCGGCCGGGTGATTCTCACTTGAAGTGTCGAAGTCGCAGCCATTTTGTGGTGTGGTGGCGAGGTAGTCGGTGTTCTCTAGTGTAAGGTGCGAAAGGTGGTGGTCATCGTTTGCACGAGATGTGACTGAGCCATTCTCACTTGCGCTGAGAAGGCCCGTGAGCGCCGCGTGGACGTGATATTTTTGATGAAGCTTCACAGATCCGCGTGTGATCTCTGCAGTAAGAAGAAGTACGTGACAAAGCGTGACGGGTGTCGGGTGTTTATGATCTGGATGATATTGTGGCACGTGTCTTTCAAAAAGCTGTGATGCCTGAGGCTGCAATGCCTAAGGAATGTGATACTCTGAGTTGGTGCATCCTTCTCTCTCTCTCTTTCCCATCCTCGACACCCTTTACAGACCTCACTATCGTCACCGCCGCCACTAACGACATCTTCCAAGGATCCCTCTCCGCCACACTCTCACCATTAGCATTACCTACCGATGGCGATGCACGACAGCCAGCCCTATGCTATACAGCGACGACTTCGGATCCGACGACGATAATGGAAGCGGGAACTTCTCAACAGCTATGTGAGAAGACGTGAGAATTGATCAACTACCTCACCCCCGCCGCCTACCACTCGCGATCCGAGGCGATGAGGAGCTTATTTTGACCCCCAAGCGCATCATCCCGCCAAATACCCAAAGTCAAGCGCATCACTCCCCGCCATCTGCAACTCGCGATTTGAGGTAACGGCGCAGTTAGGGACTTCGGCATAATACCTTACTCACACGAGGTAGGACAGGTAGAGGAGCTGGAGGAGCTAGAGGAGCTAGAGGAGCTTGCCACTCAGTCCATCCAACTCTCAGTCTTTGCAAGACATGGCGTCACAGACAGCTACACTATCAGCGCTCAGACAGTCCAGGAACTTCTCTACATGATTCCGCGACGAGAAGAAATCGATGCCATTGTGCACTTCTTTGATGTTGATCGCATCTTTATGCGCGCCTTACCTCAAAATGAGCTACTCGCGCATCGAAAAGGCGCAGCGTCGACCTCTGGCTGACCACCGCCGACAGAGTGCTAGCTGGCATGGGCCACATTTCCTACAAGATCACGGCATGGGTCACATTTCCTCCACAAGCTCGTCCAGCAGTCTGAAGAAAGAGATAACAATACCCCGAGAAGTCTCTCAAGCCCTGGAGGCGGTCCTCACCCCATCTCAGCGCGCTTCGCCACCACCCTGTTCCAATCGCCGTGCTTTGCGCGTGTCTTACTTCCTTGCCTTGGACTTTGAACCCGGGCGCAGACCCTCTGCATCAATCTTCCTTCCCCATTGCCCTTCTCAGTACACGTCAGCTGAAGATTCTTTAGAATGCAGAGCCGGCGATCCGAAAGGCAGGACGGCAGCGCATGCTTCAGACGCGGTGTCGTTTGGTACGATCTCATCGCTTGGATGTCAGTACTCCTTCTCGACTATCGTGTCGTGCCTTGCGGTGGTACGGGCAATTAGAAATATTACCAAGTGACTCTCGAGCTTGATACTGCACCCATGGGTATCGTCTCCTTTCGCGATGTTGGGGGACAGGTACAAGGCATTCAACTCTCGACGGAAGAAGTGGCAGCAAACTGCCGCTGTGGAGAGCCGGAGTTCAGAGCTTCTTGATACGGACATCGGCAGCGGCTCCAACAGCTCGAGCAACGACGAAGTTGCCACCAACCGGCCAAAAGGAGCATGGGCTTCCCAAGGTGAGTACTTGTTCTGTCGATTCTCCGAGTGGTAGATACTGACTGAGCTCATACAGAGGAGTACCTAAATGCGGACTACGAGCTCCTCCGCGAAGATACAATCCGTCCACTTCGTGAAGCTGTCCAGTACTAGAACAACACTCCAGACGAAAAAGCAGCTTCAAATGACAGCATAGCAGAGCAGTTTCTTCTTACAGGGGTGGCGGCGCTGAGGGTGACCTATTAGGATAACATGCGATAATAAGTCGGTGGAGCAGAAGTCATAGGCATAAGCAGATCGTCTAGGCAATGTTTAAGAGACTACGGAAGGTAGATGGAGTCAAGAAGCGTTGCGATTGGAGCATGATTTGGTTCGGCGAGCTAGAGAGATTGAAAGATAGGCGGCATAGAACGCTGCGGAGGTAGTTGGAGTGGGAGGGAGCTACATCCTCGAGAGTGGCGGAGTGTGGTCTAATGTATCCTTGTGTATCTGACGAAGCGGAGCTTGGGGTGGATACCTCGCTGCATATATGATTTGAGATTTTGACGTGCTTCTTTCATATTATGTCAATGATCTAAGCTCCGTAGGACACCGCGACCGTGGAGTAAGCCATCGCAGTTATGCTATTGTTGTGTGCCACTTGAGCATCCAAGATCAACACAAACAGCCGCCGTACCATCCACCACCACCACCACCACCTTCTCCTCAGCGGGCCCCATACCATGGGAGCGGGCACCTCTCGTACGTGTGTCACTTCTCCTTGCACTCTACATTCTCAATCCAACGTAGCTCCGCGCACTCCTTAGAGATGTAGCCTTCCTCGCCGCAGCTCTTGTAGGTGCGGACACTGCTACGAACCTTAGGCCGAATAGTTAGTGCAAACGATGCCGACAAAGAAGAAGGTCTGCACCAACACACTATGTCCAGGTTTTTCGCACTCCACGTTCTCCGTACCTGGTCGTTCACACTCCTCATCGACTTCCCCAACGTCCTTGCGCGCCTTAGAACAACCAAATACGAAGATTGGGGCCGCTTCGGGATCAACTACGGCGGATCGATCGCCGACCCCATGTACCGCATGTCCATCACCACGCCGCCTCGGTCCGTGTGTTACAGTCAGACTGAACAGCGCACTAGTCTGAGGTTCCGAGTTGCAAGCCTCCCAAGCTCTTCGCGGTCCGGGGTTAGGTGCCACGGGCGAGTTGATGTGTAGGTTGTGGTTGGAATGTTTCATCGGTACTTGTCGGAAGCCAAGCCGGCAAGAGAGAAAGCAAGCCGCGGACCGCTAGAGGAGGTGATAGCCCTCGAGTTGTTTCTATTGTGGAAAGGTGACGTGGCGTAGCTCGAGCTTCTCGGTGAGGCGAAGGAGGTCGTCGATGAGTTTAACGACCGCCTACTAGTCACCTGACGGTTCGCGCCAACAGCAGCGGTGTTGAAGGTAAGGCTCGTTTCAGAGTTGGTCAGCTATTGGCTGCAAGAGGCTGGGCGCTAGTTCGCGTCCTCCCGCACCCCCGATTTTTGCGTTAAGAACAAATGGGGGTGCAGCCTTGCTGCCTTTTTTTCCGTTTCGTGTTCTGATTGGGTGAATTTAAAAAGGGAGCTAGCGCAAGTCGACCTCCACTCCACTCTACTCCACTTCACTTCACTCGAGCTATTTAAGTACAAGAATCCCAGGAAGCGTGATTGTGACTCGCACCAACTACGAATGCTTGCTTTCGACGAATACTACATGCGGCGCATTCTCACCGTTGACACAATGAGCAGGATCAAATCAATCGAATCGCACATTCTCCATCCAGCCCTACAAAGCCTCGTAGCTGTCCATGTCTGAAGCAACCGGCGCTGTGCGGGCCTACCAAACATCCTCCTGCTTCCCGTGACTATGTATCTCGTCTTCCCCGTCCTCCTGCATCCTGCGTTGCCACATTCGCTCAATCGAGCTCGCCTTGTTCCAAGACGCTTAGCGACACCACTCAAGTCATGGTTGTCATTTCTGTCGTCCTCCATCTTCTTCGGAGCTCGGCACGTCTGTTGCTAGCAGCGATCACGTGGCGGTGTAATAGCATTCAGAGCATTCGAGCCAGCCGCCGAAAGCCTCGAGCTTAGTGCCCTTGCTGTTCAAACCGAACTCGAAGGCGCTGTGATGGCCGTAATCTCAGCATGGACTTGCGGCAGGCCAAAGTGAGTGCTGGTAATGCTAGGCGTGCAGAAAGCCCCAGTCTTTGCCAACGCACCACACTGACGTTCTCTTTCTCGCGCGAGGAAGTTTCTTTGGCCGATGTAAGTTTCTGGGTTTTGGTGGCTCGCGGCGGCTGTTCGGGATTCACTTACACTTTTCCTTACTCATGTAGTCTGTTACAATGAGCGACAAAGTGTCTACCTACCAGCTCGGCGAAAGAGCAATCTCTCGGGACAGCAACGGACGGTCTGCGTTCAACAGCATGGCAGGACTAGCCGTTCCACGTAACCTCGCCAGACCACCAGTGCGAACCAGCATCGGCGGATCGAGCCCCCCATACGGATTGAGCCCCCCCATATCCCCCTGGAAGCCCGATCCTTCGAGATCGCGCCCAAGAAGATTCAGGCCCACCGACGCATCCCGGGTCGCTGGCGTCCACGATCCGCTTAGCACTTCGTCATGCCGAAGACGTAGCCAAGCTTCTACCACAGCTCGACTCTGTCTACGATGGAGTCCTTGACGACAGAGACCGGCAGCTACGGAGGACGTACAGTCTCCAATTGGCACTTACCCAGGCTCAGTCGACTTTCGCGCAAGAGCAGCAGGACTTCCGCGCTATGACAACAGAGACAGACTCCGGTGTAGGTGACATAAGCAGACAGCTGGAACACTTTCGACGCTTGAACGACAGTCTTCGTACCGATCGCGACAACCAAGCCACTGCTCAAGAGAAGTACCGGTCTACGCTCATAGAGAAGGAGCTGGAAATCACCGCTCTTACGATGGAGGCGGAGCGACTTCGCGGCTGGATCGACAGCCTCGAGGCGGCACAGAAGGAAGATTCGGACGCATTTTATCGCAAGTTTCGAGAGCTTTCCAAAGAACTTGCGGACCAACGAATAGAGTGTGACCGTCTGGCAGCACAGGCAAGTCAACAGCTACGCTACCCTCTTCACCGAGCTAACGGTAGTAGCTCGTACTACTAGCTACGATACCTTATAGCGAGCCCAGTCGCTCCACTACAGCTGCTCCTGCAGAACCTATCCGCGATGCGGCAGGCTCTTCGTCAGGCTCCCACAGTCTCTCCTGCGAATTTTGCTTGACGACAGGCCGCCAGTGCGATGGTTCCGTCAACTGCAATACCTGCAGCATCCGTGCACTCATCACCTGTCAATACAGGAGGTGCCCAAAAGGGGCTCGATGTCGGTCGCGGGAATGCCCAAGGGTACACCCAGAACAAGAGCACCCCGAACGGAATGTGCTGTAGGCAGCTAAGCGACGCGCATGCCTCAGGGTTGGTAGCGTCGACGTTGGGAGTTACGTGAACGAGGGTCTGGAAACCACGAGAATGCCTTGGGGTGGCAGCAATTTGACGGTGTCTAACTATTATCTAACCCTGGCGTTCGTCGAGAAGCAAGCTCGACCTACTATACACTTCCAGACATTGTCTATCGTAGATGGCTTGGACGACCGCTTGAACTTGAGCAGAGCTAGTGCACCGTCCCGGACCGATCTTCGCCATGAAAGTAGCGGCGAGCATGCTGTTGCAAATATTTAGGGGATGCTAAACACGTCTGACGTCTTCCAAGGTTGTCTACCCCGCTGTGGCGGCGGCGGGCAAGGAATCCGAGAGGTATGTTGTGACAACGAGTCTGTTCTGCTGCACGGAAACTGATTCGGTGGCCAGTGGCGCTCTCTTGAAGAGGCACATCGCCCGGAACGAACGCAGCGCTTTGTGGTGTGCGTGTTAGGCTGTAAAGGGCGCCAGGAACCCACTTGCAGGGTGGCAGACATTGGATCAAACTCGAAGGCTTCTTCGGCTCAGTGGGAGTGGGGAAGGAAGACGTCGATCTGGGAAATGGTTCGCTGTGTTGATCTTGATCTTGATCTTGGTCACGCCCTAACGAAAAGGAAACCATCTACTGTCCGTCTCACCGTCGCTTGCCTCTTTGTGTCTTTGCCTTGACATACGCATCTCCAGCGCAGTGGTTGGGTGTTCATGAGGGCGCACGAGCAATTTTGCGTTGGAACTTTCTCTGCGCCCCTGGCATTTCGCTAATGCACCCTCAGATTGCATTGCACCTGCAGTTCGGTGTTGTCGCCGAAGCCGTGGCCAATAACTTTGTGGCGGAAAGTCTTTGGGCTGGTTGCGTCGCACAAGGCTGGGGTCGGCTAGGCGTCGGTGACAGTTGGATCGGACGCTGTCGATCTTGTGTCTGGAATGATGCCTCGAAGTGCTATAGCCTCGGCACGTGAAGCAAAGGCACAACAGCTGGGCTTGTTGTTGCGGTGTGAATTTCACAGGGTGCCTATCGTGTTTTGAATCCGGACCAAGGAATGCAAACCTGGGTGGGGGCCTTGAAAGGAACGCTGATATGCAGCATTCAGAACATCTTGTGGTCGAAGCCGCTCCAACACAGTCGCGCCGTTGTATCCAGCTAGCCATCTCAAGTCAGCCGACTAGCTGACCCAGTTACATCTTAGATGTGGTATGTACACTTGTTGTTGTGATCTAGCGCATCATCATTGTTCCTACGGCACTTTGATCTAGGGTAGCAGTACATGTATGCAACAGCTCACTTGAACACCAGAAAACAAGGCACCTGTATTCGCGTATATCAACGCCCCAGCTAGACATCTCTCAATCGCTACAGAAACCTTCATCGTCCACACTCTCCGCTTCCGGCCAGCTCAGCTCTTCTGCATCCTCGATGTTAGGATCATCCCAGCCTCCGAACATCGAACTGAAACCGGTGTAGTGGCGCTCTAACAACTGACCACCCGGCCCAACGTTTCCATCCATCGTCAGCACAGCCGGAACACCCCACACATGGCTTTCATCGCAGTCGTCGTGGAACACACATTCGCCGCGAGCGGCGCGCGAGAACAGTTCCTCCAGTTGTTGCGTGCCGGAGACCTCGATATCGCTGTACATGGAGTGCAACATGGCAAGGCGGGTCTGGGTGTCCTTCAACCACGAGCCAAAGTAAGGAAGGGCCGACTGGGTGAGCTTCAGAAATGGCCTGGCACGGGCGTTGGACGTGTGGTCGTTCAAAACTGACTCCAGAATCGCGGACAGGCCGCTTTGTTGGCCATCTTCCAGCTGAGATTGCAGCGAAACGGTTCTCAAAAGGTGCGTAACGCGATCGACTACGACGTTGCAGGTGTGTTGGTCGTTGATTAGTGCCGCTGTGTCGTACACGTCTCGAAGGTCGAGAAGGGCGTCTTCGTCAAGAGGGCCGACCGGGAGTTGCGCATGAAAGACGTCAAGATCAACGTCGTATCTCTCGTCGTCGACAATGTTGATGAAGTACCAGGTGCCGTGGCAACGGAATTGATGCCGGTGACTCATTGCGTTACGTTGCCTTCGTTGGTTGGGGGTGATCAAGTGGTGTCGAATCGAAGCCCAAGGGTACGACAGCAAAGATCAAGCCGTCGTGGTACGGAGAAGTCAGAGGGAGAGTCGAGCGGGACAGAACACATCGAGTGCTACGAGCGTCCTGTCCAACTTTTAACGCCCCTCTCAAGCTTAAATTCGGGTTTGCTCGGCACTGAGAGATTGCGGTTTTATCTTCAGTCGCTTGGCCATGTCGACGACAATATCGGAAGGTCAGCTGCGGGTGGCGTCTGCCTTTCTCGTATAGATTGGTTGCGCAGGGGTTCGATGTATGCATGTTGCTCATGCCGGACGGTTACACTTATCATAGGTTACCGATCTCTCGGAAGGGATGCTGTATACATCGCTCCACCTCGCCACGATGCGTTGCGCTAGTCGCATGGGGTCCGAGCGCCTAAGGTTGATTTTGTGTTTTAGAGCTTCGCTTCGCTTCGACATCGGGTATACGGTAGCTTGCGACACTACGAATGCGTATAGGACTTGCCTTTTGAAAAGTTTGTTCGATGTCTGTGGCTTTGGACATTCCAGAAAACATCGTACGGTCAACAGCTGCTCACTTTTGGGGAGGAGTCCGCATATGCGGCCTATATTGAGGTTGTGCGACCTGAGATGCTGCGCGAGGGGGCAGGCCCGTAGGGATCGAGACTCACCTGCACCCACTCACTAGCAATGTACCCGCATCCATCCCTGAACCTTACGTTGACATCGGTCGCGGCTTAGTCTAATCATTCTCGGCAGATTTGTGGATGTGATATCTCTCCCTAGACAGACCCGCGAAGGAACGCGATGTGTAACGACATAAAAGGACCGCCACTATCTACGAAGCCTTCTACCTGAGAGCTAAGCGCGACAAGGGCACTTCACGTGGGAAGAAGTGACCGATTTAGGAAGTAGCGTGCATTGTTTCTTTCGTGTCCTAAAGCTCCACAATCTGACGTAGAATAGCTTCCGCAGGTGGAGTGATTGGCCGATGTTGCATGGTGAAAGACAGCCCGCCCGCCTGGATAAGCAAGAGTCAAAAGACGGGATGTGCTGGGCTCTGCTAACTGCCGTCAGGTTGGTGCTGTTCCTGTTAAGCGAGGGGGCATCCGTGGTTGGTACGACGGAGGACCGCGAGTCCCGGGAAGAAAGGCATAAGCGGAGATCATTACTATGTGTACATCCGAAAATGTTGCAGAAACCTGCGTCCTCGCTTCGCAGGATGCTACACTCCGTGATTCGTAACCGGGGATCCTAGTGTTTCTCAACCATCGCGGTCGAGCTTCCAGGCCACGCCCTACTGGCCTACCCGGTTTTGAGTCGGGCAGTGCTTGCGGCACCTCTAACCATACCTACACTGTCCATCAGCTCGTTCCCGGCCATCCAATGCAGATGCAGTTGATACATAGGTTAAGGCGGCTGGTGTTATTGCAGTAGTACGGAGCGGCTCGCTACCCTGAAGCAGTTCACAACCAATTGTACGAGCATTGCTGCCGATCACCCCCTGGTTGCGATGAGCTGGCGAGAAGCAGATATGAACCTCATGCGACAGAGGTCAAAGTGTGGTACAGTTACCCACTGCAACCTCTACTACCCACTACCATTGTTCTTGTCCCGCACTGGCTCGCCTGCGCCCCGATCGCGTTACGCATTTAGCCCGTGCAAGAAACGGGACAGCAGCAACGTCGGTGAGCGGCTCATCCAACCACGATGCCATCTTCTTGGAATGTCCTCCCGTCGACACCTCGGATGCCGACTCCATTGTCCCTCTTCCGCCTTCGCCTCTTGCATACTTTAGACATCCATCGCCTAAGCTGACCTCGCACAGCCCACTCCTAGTTGCATCATCACACCTGCTCGACCACGGTCTTGGCGACTAGGGTGAAGGAGCAGGCGCTCAATTTGCCATCTCGACCCACTCGGCCGGTTTCGTGGTGAGAGTTCTGAAACATTGCACGGCGAAGCGTACGTTCTCTCCATCCATCCCCATGCGGAAAGCTCTGCTTGCCATAATGGTGCCCTGTCCTCCTTCGTCCATGACCCAGCCGCATGGTCTTCCTTTCACTCGGTGCTCAGACCAGCGCGTCAGGCTTCAGCCCTTGTACCATCGGCTTGCCGTTGAGCCTTCAGCTGTGCGATGTCGTTTCTCCTCGGTGTGTAGATGATGCCGTAGTCGGGCCGTCGGCCGTTCGGCGGTCTACCCTGACATTGACGTAGTGCTAGGTTCGTTGGACGGACGCTCGGTATAGATTCTCCTGAGTTTGTAGATGATGCCGGGTACATTGGAGCACCGTTCGCCTACGTCAACAGGACTTTTGGAACCAAAAAGGGTTGGTCCTTCGTTATTGCTACGAGGCAGAAGGGCGGCCCTCTTCGTGTCGAGAGCTATAGTCGTAAGATTCAGAGCGTAGCGTTTGTTGCCCGTAACCCAGCCGTGGAGATGATATTCTGGCTGCTCGGTGCTTATGCTGGCATGGTAGCCTTTGGCTCTGTTGCTTTTGATGTCGGCGTTCCTTGTTTGAGAACTCGACATCCGCAACGACGAGGTCTTTCATCTGCCTCGACAGCTAGGACATAGTCCATGTCTTATCCTGATGGTAAAGTGACCTTCGTCAAATTCTTCTCGCCCTCTCCTTCTTCGGGAATCAGGCCAGCATGCATCTCTTTACCTCCGATTCGAGCTTCGCCACCTACCTGATACACAGGCTCTATATCTTGCTTAGCGGCAAATGGGATCCGTTGCAACTCCTCGATGACAACGACCTCTTGATCTCGTCATATCCGCTCATCTTCGCCACCGATCATGTCGTCCTGCCCATCGAAGCCATCAACGAGATCCCCGACTACGACCCAGATCTCAGCTTGATGCCGTTGTCCTTCGATATCTACCTGCTGTAAGGCTCGTTCGTCATGTTCCTGATCGCGGACAAATCGCATCCGCGTCGGTCCGCTTGGTCACGATCCCGAGCGCCTGGCAGTCGTCTATGAGCTTGGAAGTATTGATGACGTTCTGCTGGAGTTGGCGAAAAGTTCTTTCCTCACTGGCGACCAAGTCATTCAGTATCTCGAGCATCGCCATTGATTCGCCCACGCCGCTGACGAGAAGTTGACAGAAGTGACCGAATGCGAGGTGAAGGTCGTACGACCGAGATGTCGACGTTGTGGGTGGGAGAGTGATAAGGCTCCGACGCTGTTGGTGGGATCATAATGGGATTCCGAAGATATGGAGGGAAGCGTGATGGAATGTCGACGTTGTCTAGTAGGTGTGGAATATTGGCACCCCGCCGTTTGTCCGCTCCGCTGCGCTAGCACTGACTTGTGATTTCTTTAGCAAGATTGCCAGATTGGCCGGCAGATACTTGCGCATTTGATCGGAGTTGCTGCAGAAGCAGCATACGCATCTGGCCGGACTTCCTTCTGGAGAGAGGCAGCAAGCGTATCGGGCTAAGGTTCTTGCAGGAGAGAGGCAAGATGCGCATCTGACCGGAGCTCCTGCAGGAGAGAGGGAGCAGAGGCCGCCCTGATCCATCATCATGTCGCTCGCTCTCCGATGTGGACGAAGTCGATGGCGACGACAAGTAGATGTGCTGGTTAGGTAAGGTGGCGTTGAAGAGAAGGCTTCGAAGCACGACGGAGGCTGGTTGAGTTGCCATCGTTGATCTGCTTAGAGCGTCAGACTACTGCCCGAGCGAGGGACTGGAGGGGTACGTGGCCGTACAGCAAGCATACCCTTCAGGTTCTCGGAGTTGGGGCCCGGAGTACACCCACCCTCACAGCCTGGTCACGTCTCACCACCGACTTCGCTATCCTCTACCCACGACGCTCAAAGTCCTCTGCCCCTTCGTCTTTAGCGTTCGAAATCACCGCCCCTCTACCATTATGCGCTAAACAACCTCCTGCTTCCGAACGATGTACCGTGACATGACTCTCTACAACCTTCTTCCGCTCCCTCTAGGTAGAGACGACATCGCCATATTCTTCTCTTCCTTGACCTCCCCCTCCTAGACCTGGATGTAGCAGCTTCGCTCGGCTCGATACTAGAGCTCAGCGTGAGGCTGGCAGGCGGCTCACGTTGCATCTGCAATTCCTGCGAGTATCGTTCGGCTCAAGACCTTTTCTCCGGTTTCCACTCCTACTTGGGCTTCACCATAACGTTCTGCCAACCTAAAGAATGGGATCTCGTGTGAGGAACGAAGCAATCCAGCGCAGACATATTGCCGAGGTTTCCGTTTCTACCGGTCGTTAGCATAGGGTGCGATATCATCGATAAACCAAGTTCTTACACTTTAATCGATGGCCCGAGTTTCCTTCGATGTCATTGTACAGACTATACTTCAATACGTAAACATGGACGCCGTAAGGGGCACCCAGATCCCACGCCCTCGGGAGACCCTCCGCTCGGTCCTTCCTCAGACCTCGATGACTCAGCACATAAGCATCGACCATGAACATACGAGCATCTCCACACCCCGGCTGGTTTTGCGAAATGCCCGACAAGTCCGACGTCGAGCGTGAGTACGCCTGTGCGGGAGATGGAGGGCTCAACCGCGACCAAGAACGATGCTGAGAGCTTGAAGGTGAGCTCGTTCAGGTCAGTGTTGTGAGTTCGAAAATTGACACGAAAAGTCCAAGAAAGTTAGTGAGGGTGCGTGTGGCGAACCGGGTGACGACGTGTCCGAAACCAAGAGTGACATTGAATTCCCGCGTGAGGTGCAGAGTGTGTCACGGTTGATAAACAGTTCAATGACATTACCTTGCCGCCAGACTGAGTCTTCGAACTGCCCCCAATAGAGTCAATGTGGTCGGGATTGTGGAGGAGATGTTCGACAAGACCCAGGGAGACGGCAGAATGCGCTCTAACATCGTCATCTGCCACAAAGAGAGACTTGAGATGGCGCTCCAGCAAGTATCTGACGACATGACACTGCAGGGACAGGAGAGGAAGCTTTTGGATTCGGCCAGCCGCAAAGGACGGCAAGAGGAGTCTCGGGGAGCACTTTGCGAAGGTGGAGTTGCCTACGTGGGTTTCGTACACTTGGAAAACAGCCTGGAGAGAACGTTCCCTAGGTCCACGAGCAATTCCATAGAGTCGTACACTGGTACCAAACCCATCCTGGACACTCAGAGGCAGCCAGGCACGTTCCTGTTCGACAGTGGTGATAGCGCCGTTGAGCGAGAGGTATCGTTGTCGAACACACCAGGGAGCTTGACCGGGGAGTCCTCCATAAGGACGGGATCGCTCGCCCTCGCGCTCATGCAGGAGAATGGGATCATGATCGGGAGGAAGACCAACCACGAGGAGAACGGCGAAGTTTACCACATCCACTGCAAGCACCTGGAGATCTGCAAGCCCCCAAGCCGGGCTGCGATGGGAATCGCGATCCCAGACTCGTATGAGACCGGAGCCATGTCAATGCTGAACGCCAGGCTAGCTGGCCGCGAGAGCGACTTCCCAGCCATGTAGGTGCCGCCGAGCGCATAGAGTACCGACGATCTGAGCGGTCACTATGTGGATCATCGTAAACCACACCATCTTGGATGCGATCACTTACGTGTGTATCAGCTAGAACGTCGACGGAGTGCGAAAATCGATCGAGGTCACGGACGACAGTATATCGAGTCGACTGTACGCCGAGGTTGACAACAGTACTAGATATCGCTCTTCCGATGCAGAGGGCCCAGAGGCGAAAGGCACATGTTTCCTCGTGCCTCGTGTCTAAATTGCGCGATTCTCGGTCGGGCCGCATGGAACGGGTCGTCATCGTCAGTATCGCTCTTCTGATGTAGAGGGCTCAAGGGCGGGGATGGTAGAGGCACACCCCTTCTCCCCGTGTCTGTATTTCGCGGTTCTTAGTCGGGCTGGCGGGCAGGAGGTGGATAAGCTTAAGTGTAGCGTCACCACTGATGTGGGAAGTATGGATATGCCCATGCCGTGGCATGTGTACGGCAAGGTTTAAGCCCGGGTTGAAGCAGATGGTAAAGACTGCGGAGTGGAAGCACTACTTGGGGTTGAACAACTAAGCGATCAATAGCTCCAGAAACTGGAGAAGCTCAAGTAGTGCCGGCACTAGGGGCGAGTGCGTCGGATTATGAAGCATGTGAAAATAGTGCGAATTAGATGAAAGTGACTGCCATCGAGAGGCTCGCAGGTGAGCTCGGTAAGCTTACCGTAGATATTGAAAGTCGTCATCATCATCGTTACTGCGTCATCTCGTAGCGACTGAGGAAGTGGCTGTAGTGTTGTCATTTTTACAACGTTGTGGTGTATTTGAAGAAGCGGCCGTTATAGCTAGTGAAGTGTGCTCTATAGCACCAAGGATAAGGTTGAACCTCGCGGTCGTCGACGGTGCTAGTCATAACGTCGAACCAGGTGAAGAGCTCCTCGACTCAGCGCGAAAATCGGACTGCGTATTAGGGTGGCGGAGCGACAGCAGCTTCTACACCGTCGGAAAACCGGTAGTTAGGGAGTTAGATAGGTGTTAGTATTTGTTGTGTCCGGAGGAAGAGTCGCGAATCTTAAGCTAGAGTCTAGGCGCAAGATGATTGTTGAGACATGCGAAGACAGACGGTCTAAGTAGAAACAACTGACCTCGTCTTTCAAAACCTCCATATCTTTCTGGGCCGTCATGGCTTTTTGTTGCGCGGTCTATTGTTTGCCTAGCCCGCCAGATTCCGGACAGCGCGCTCACCCATGCTTACAACGCCCTCCTGTCTAGCTTGTGGAATCGTTGAGTGGCGTTCGGGTCTTACGTCTGAGCTGCACAGTCGACCATTAGGTGATATGTCGTTTGGTTCGTTGCTGTTGTGCTCGGAAGATGTGACTCGTTTTCATCAAGTCCATACCGTCGATTTGCGAGGCGGAGTCATGAAAGTCGGATTCGATGAAGCCCGGGGGTTGCGTATCCAGCGCAAGTTCTTTCCAGGCTCACACTACTTGCCCCGGGCATATCTGGAGGGCTTCTAGCGAGCCCAACAAATCCCATCCACGAATGCTCTCACAGATGCTGAGCAACTGAAACAGCTCAAATCGTGGATAGTGGTTCCAAGGCCAGATGAGCGGTTCCCGAAAGCGGCTAGAATCATCGCGAAGAATACCGTACTGGGGCTGAGGAGCACTGGACATGCTTACGAAGCGGGAGCGACACTTACAATGGCGTCGTTGCCATTGTCCCAGAGATTCCAGACATTCTTCTCTAACTCGACCGCCTGATGTTGGCTGAGCCGATGTTCCGGCGGTTTTGCTGGCTTCATGCGGTTGCGACGAGTACAGGATGGTGACGAAGCGCGACAACTCGACCCACCACGCTACACGTTCTTTAGTTGCACGCGACGGTGTGGTGGGCAAAACAGCTGGCTACAGCTGGTATAGGCATACTGATAGCCGTCTCCAAGTGGGCCCAGGAGGATCGTCGTTGTGTTAAGCGACTCGCGACTAGTCCTGTACCTTTGAGTTGCGGTGAGGCCAGACCACAGGCGAGAAATTGCCCATCAGAATCGAACATTCGCTTCTTTCTACTGCTGCATGACGTACAGCTCGTCGATGAGACTGGCGCCGGTCAGAGCGATAGCTTGTTCAATGAGTGAGTGCTGGAGATATCTTGCAGTCGCGGGCAAGTCGCGGCGGCCCAGCGGCGTATGGAGAGTATGTAGGGGCGTTTGAAATTGTAGCGGAAGTTCTGCCCCATCAATCGAGCTGGCCGGATCTGCAGATGGACAATGGGGTAATGAACTGGAAACATCGGCTGCTGCCCGCCATACCAGCCCCGGTGGTACTCCTGCCGAGGCGCGCGGGTATCAGGGCACCGTTGTCGTCTTCATCATGGTGGATCTCATCGTTGTAGCTGTCCCAAGCATAATAAGATCCGAGGATGGCCCACCGCTTAGCTTTCGCAGTGTTTTTGATGATTGGTGCGACAGTGTTGATAGAGACTTGCAAAGTCGCCGTGCTGCCATTCGAGTTTTTATGCTAATATCAACCGTTGTAGGTACCGACCGATATGCTCGACGGTGCTTGCTGGAATTGTGAGGTTGCGTCGCCATCGTCAGTGAGTGGAGTACTTGACCGACGGCGATGAGCTCTGGAGTCTCTCGCGTTTGCGACTTGGAGCCACCAAGTTGGACAAACTGTTTAGGATCCAGCCATTGTGTTCATGTTCGCGGCTCTCGCCTTGAGGTTCTCCTCGGAAGATCTCTATGTCGTGTTGCTGATTAGTCGTGACCATGTCCTCGGCCGCATAGAACCTGAAGACGAGTGGCTCCGAGGTAGTTGGTTGTGACGAGAAAGTGAGCATGTGTTTGAATGTGATTCGAATGCAAGGAAGAGGCCGTCCGTGCGCCCACGGATCACCGATCTCCGCAACCTGAACTTCATCTTCGCCAACTCCTCCCGCCAGCCACGAGCACCCTTTGCCGCCGTCCATGAACATCTCTTGCCACCAGCACCTCCCACCACCTCTCACCAGCGACGAACACCTCCAACACCAGCAACGAGCTCGCTGCCGCCAGCGTCGAGCACCTCCGGCCCAGACAATACACGCATGCTGGAGTGCGTCGGAAAATGCATCACTTCCCAATTCGAACAGTAACAGCCACTCCCAGCGAGACACTGCCAAGACTACCTGCCGAATCAAGCAGTCCTTCGTGATACAACACTTGTACTTGTCCTGGCACCTACGGCTGGAACTTGGCTCCTGCTCCACCTAGCGAACCAATTTCTACCCTTTCTCTTGGTCGACAGCAAGCATGTCTGCTTCAGCATAGGAGACCAGATCACGTTTGAGGCCAAGTGTGGAATCGCGTGGCCGCCGAACTTTTGTCATCAGCAGGTATCGTTGCTCGTGCTCAGGTTCGGAGACGTTGCCGCATGAACGTTGAACTCGGGAGGAAGTTCTCTCGCGGCTGACGGCTTTGGCAGTGTTGACCGGGAGAACAGATCGTAGAAAAGAGCTGCTCGTCCGCGGTGGGTGCTAGCAGCAGCGCTGAGGTTGAAGTTGAAGTGGAAGGTTCGAGTGGTGGCTGAACTGCAAAGCTTGTCTGGACAACTAGAGTCCTGTCAAAATCACCTCCGTTCTCATCGCTGTTCCATGACTGTTCAGATTTCCTGCGGCTCTGAAAAATATCAACTTGTGAGCGAGCCAGGCAAGGTGGGGAGGGACTCGCCAGCAGGTACATCATTCCAGATATCAACATCCCCAATGTCCTTCTTCTTCTGCGATATTGCGAAGCTCGGTACAGAGAGCAGGTCGTTGATGACGTAATGCTGAGAGTCTCGAAGCCGCAGGTCAAGGTGGTCTCTTGTATTCCATCACTTGCAGGCATGTTCGAGACGCCCAGTCTTCATCACAGTGTACAAAAGACCTCGTCATTGTGAGGCATGACGGGACGTTTTCTTCCTACAGCCAGTTCTTGTCTTCAACCAATGCATCTTTTCTCGGTAGCCAGCATGTGGAGGAGCTGCTGCACAATGCTCCGCCAGGCGGCGGCAGAGGAGTCCAAGTTTGCCCAACGCGTGTCGGGTGAGATGGTGGGTTCGACTTGGGTTTCTCTGCCGCGAAAGATTCAAGGACTAGGCGCAAGGTAACACCCCAGTGTTCGCCTACTGCCTAGGTTGAATGAAGGCGAACGCCTCAGCGATGAGATGGCGAGGGCGTATTCTGTGAAGGAGAAGCTCGGATTCGTGCATCGGTTCTTCGAGAGATGTCGCCATGGCAACAATTGACTTCCATGTAATCGTCAGGTGACTATCGAATCGGCTCCTTACCGCATCCAGCAACATCTCGTGACTCTCTGCTGCTCCTTTGGTGCGGCTTGCGCAATGGAGATCAGCACCTGCACTGTGACTGGCTTCGCTCTGTCCGGACCATCAGCAGCAAGGTGCTGGTTTCATTGAAGATGGTGACTTTATAAGGCGAGCTACCGAACGCACAAGTCTTGCACCCAGGCATGCATGGGTCTGCAAACGAAGGGAGAGTCGATGCGGTGGAGAGCTTTCGGAACAGTGTGATGATGCGGCTGGTGAAGTCGATCCTCAGCCTGGATCGTGAGCTGCGTACTCTTTGAGGTAGACGGGAATTTGTGGAGCATTGACCGCGAGGTTTCATCTGGCGTGAAGATGGCGCACGAGAAGTCGAGCCGCTCTCGGCTGCTGGAAATGATGCATGCATCCTGTAGCATGGCTGTCGTCTGCTCGGGAAAGCTTTGGAGTGAAGATGTTCTGTTAAGCGACACTGCTGACAAAGCCCGACTATTCCAGCACTGTAAATTGCAGCTCCTGCGCCTGCGAACGTGCGAACGTGCCTTCGCAAGGACACCACGGCGTATGTAAGGTACGCTTATACTAGCGACATTCGGCAGTCCAAGTACGCAGACTGAGTTGAGTCGTCAACTCCAAGATCTGCCCGCCGACATTACCATCCTCCGCCCAAAGCCCTTCCCAAGTCGAAGACGCAGTACATTCCCACCGCCTTCGCACCACCCCTCCTCAGACTCCGCCGTCGCTCAATCGTTACGAACCGTCTCCTAGAAGCCTGTCGGCCTTCTCATTCACGCTTTCCACTCTCCGTCAAACCCCCAGACCCCTCAGTCGCCTCGTTTTCGTGCCGCCCACTCGTCATCGAGCTCCTCTGGCGGCGTGCGCTCCCGATGGTCGTTCCTCGGCGGGGGCTCGCGCATCTGCGATGTCTTGCTACTAGTGCAGTCCACTTGGTGTAGCGCATTCGTCGTCTTGCCGCGGACGATGAGGAGATTGAGGAGGTTGAACAGCTAAGTGGGGATGTCGAGGCCAATGGAGGGGAGGAGGGGAGGAGGGTGTATAGATCGTCACTCCAGATTTGCCGATAACGTTGAAGACTTGAAGCTGTGCCGAGCCCATGCTGCTACTGTCGCTCTGCCACTCACGCTACTTTGCCATCGGACACTGCTTCTCTTAGAACCTTTGCTTCCTAGCAAATGCAGCGCGACTATTTGAACTCCGCTTGCAGGGGTGCTTGGGGTGCTGCCCTTTGTTGCGTGTAGAAGCAAAGGGTGCCTTCGGGATGCTGCATGGGGGGCGTAGACAACATGGCTTTGGTGCAGCAAACGAAGAGCACGCTCTCTTCGCCTTTTCTCTGCCAACTTGATAAAACGCTCTTGCTGCTCCATTCATCAGCACTTCCGCAGCCGTCTTGCGTTCCACACAACAGCAAGTGACCCTGAAAACAGCGGAGATGGAGGGGCTCGACCCCAACCCCGGCCCTGGCTTTGCCCAATGCCGAGGCTGCCTACGCTACAAGTCGCTCATACACTTTCAGCACAAGCGCTCGCCAGGCAAGCGGGTGCAGAACTGCGCGGAGTGCCGGGGCTTCGAGGTGGTAGAAGAATAAGAAAAAGAAGAAGAAGTGGTCGAAGGAGAAGAAGAAGAAGAGGAGGAGATCAGCAATGTAGCGGTAAGTTGAGCATCAAGAGAGACAGTCGCCCTCCCCGCAGGGACTCTCGCTGATACATTAGCCACAGGCCGTGCTCAAATGGGTGGTGCGACTACCTCGCTGGCAGAAAGGTCTTCTCATCTTTAACCTCGCTTTCGCCGTCATCAACTACGCCGCTCCATTTCGAGGCTCGAAGCCGGACATGAGGCTTCCAGACACTCGCCCAAAACAGGTGAAAGCGCCCGACAATCGCTTCGTTCTGGACTGGTGACACCTTCGAGCATCGATCGGAAGATTGCGACGTCTCAATCCTTGGAGCGCAGACCTAGTGGAGCGGAGTTAAGGAAGAGCGGTACGAAGCAGGTCGTGGCATTGATGGTGATCATGATGATGATGAAGAAGGCGGCGGGAGGCTGATGACGGCTGGAGGATGTTGACGGCTGCACCACGGAAATTCTGTACATTCCACAGGCCACGCAACATCTGGTGCCTGGGAAGTCTGGAAAATGCTAACACACAACCATGATGTGACTGCCGCACTCTGTTATTACAAGACTAGTCGACAGCAGCGGACAGAAGATGTGATAAAAGCGAGAACATGTTGGTTGGGGAGTCACGCAACAACAGACGATAGCAATGTTCTTTCGGGCCCTTCACCCAGCACTTTGCCCTTAGACGAACTGCTGAGACGGTGGTTGATCACGCCACCGCCCCAACTGTCCTGCTAACAGCGTGCTTTCCAACCCAATTGCTCCCATTCGCTTCGCCTCCCTCATCTCGCCCACTGCTATCAGAAATCATCTCGGCCTCAAACCCATCTCAATTGCAGACTTCTTCGTGCACCCCCTTCTTCTCCTCTTACACCCCACTGTCCTCTCTCCCTTGCTTGCGGCCTACGCGCAATCGAGTTGGTGACCTTGACGCTTTTGCAAATCGTTCTCTACCGCCTCAAGCCTTCTCTCCTGTAGCCTATCTCTCCTTCCACCTGACCGCCTGTTCTCCTGTTCACCTTAGACCCGCGGCGAGAAGTGTAGTGAGAAAACAGCCGCGGTACAGCCAGCTGGCGGGTGAGTGATGGTGACGATTTGCTCTAGTGGATTGCCGCGACCAGAGGTGCAGAGAGCTGTTGACAGGTTGGACGTTGTTACATGCAGTGAGCTGTGATGACTCTCGTGGTATGCTGTTCGTGGGTCCAGGCTTGCGCGGAACATCGACCTTCTCAATCTACACCTTGGTGTCAATTTCGCTCGCAGGACGGCCGCCGCAGGCCGATCCCGCTTGTGCGCCAACAGGAGAGGCTCGGTTGGTGAAGAGACCAACAGCCACCGCATCCGCTGAGACTCGCTCGACGCTGTGTACGCTCGAGCCTAGAGGACGATAGAGGCAATGTATCTCAACCATGCTTGGAACAGGAGGCCGGCCATGGAGTTGCTGTGATTCAATCCCAGGACCCTGAATCTAGACACCCGCAGAAGTCGTCCAAGCTCCACCCAAGCTCCTCCTCCGCACCACCAGCTGCAGTCTGGTGGCGCGGCGAAAGAGCACGGGTGCGTCAGATGTGAAGGCCGTCAAGAGCGAAGTGCGGATAGTCGTGGCGAAAAGTGTCAAGAGCGAAGCGCGTACGGTCGTGTGGAAACGGTCTGTACACGTGAATTAGTAAGAAGAAGATGATTGAAATCCGAGACTTCTTACCTGAATAACAGAAGGCCCAGGTCACCAGGGTTGCAGAAAGCCATGTCACTAGAGTTTCGGCAAGCAAGCCACGGAGGTGCGTGGAAGATGTCAAGGTGTGTATGAGGCGAATTCGCGTTGTTGGTGCTGCTAATGCGCGTCGACTGAAAGATGACCAGATCAGCATGAGGAAGACCAACTTGAGGCTCATTGCATACCTGACACTCGCGCTCCGACAGAGCCACAGCGATCGGATTGAAGCAGCCAATGTACGAAGAGGCGACAGAAGAGATGGTCGACATGTTTGCTCATCCACCTGAGCCTACTTGTTGGTGAAGCCGCCCCGCAAAATTTGTGCTTGGCTGGAATTTGCACTCGAAGTCGGGAGCCACCTCACAGTCCGGGGTAGAATACTCCCCACCTGCACCCCACAGCTGCACCCACGCACTGACGCCACATGCATGAGTGCGGCTGAAGCCGAGCTGGGTGCGCCTTCCAGCCCGTCTTCAAGCGCACTCGTGCGAGATGGTGCAAGTGCAGGTCTCCATCTGCTGGACACATACAAGATGCAAAGAACTGAACGAAAGAATGAAGAGAGGCAAGCGTTATGAAAGATAGGAAAGTGTAAGGCGGAAATGAGGCCGAGTTACCTGACGGAAATTCGACCAGCGGCGAAAGGTCCGGCAGGCATCGACACCCAGATAGATACACATGGAACACATACACGCACATCTAACCAGAACGCACGGAGACACCCCCTCTACGTCCTTTCCGCCGAGCACACCTGCACCACCCGCCGTATCTCCGCCACTACATTCACATTCACGCAATCCTAAAGTAGTCGCTGCAACCAGCCCTTCCTCTGCTGTGACACCCACTCCATTGGGGACACAAATACTGTTCTGCGACTACATGTAGCTTGCGAACTACCTGATCTCGACTTCGTCATCACCTGCATGTTCTCCTGACCCTCCTTCTTCTTACTCTTCTTCCTGACGATATGAACCCACCGGGATACGTCGATGACGTAGAAGGATACGACGTTGAGGTCATCTAGCAAGGAATCAGGCTTCCGGCGGCGGGAGTTCAGACAGCGAACTGTTTGCGTTCTCTTGACCAGATACGTTCGTGATGTCGCCTGTGTATCGGCATCGGTCTTCGGGTCGGAGCTGGCGTTGTACGTCTGAGAGTCATGGTGTAGTAGTTGACGTTGTTTCTGTCGTTGATATTGCAGATCTTCTTCGTCAAGCGGCGCGGGTTGTGCAGGCGATGGCGAGCGTTGCTGCTGACGTTGGCAGTGGGCGTTACATTCGCACTAGAATCGCGAGAGTAACTGGGCGTATGAAGTAGATACAGCCTGAAACCGGGATATAGGCCCCTGTGTTCACTATCAGCCGTTGCTGGATTCAATTGGGAGACTAGGAAAGTTGAATAGCGGGCAACTGGCACATACGTATACACAACAATCCCTCTTTCTTCGATGCAAGCTGTGAGAGCCTGTACTGGCGCAGCCACGATGACACAGCGAATGTGCGCGAGTATCAGAACTTCGTCTAACGTTGGTTGATTGTTCGCCTGGTGTCGACGTGTTCCATACCAGTGATTGGAGTGAGTGGCTACTCTAGGAGTCTAGGTCAAACCCGAAAGGCATAAGACGGAGGCCGCTGAAGATCCAGACCGCTGAAGATCAAGAGCGCTGAAAACCCAGAGCGATGGGTGATTCGAGAACCTCGTGTCAATGTCGTCCAGTTGTTGGTTGAAGCAGGGAAAACCACGGCCAACGAAGTAGGACAAACCGACTTAGATCGTGCTGCATCTCGGTAGCATGCGGTTGCCCAGCACTAACTCACCACGACCCCCATTGGTGTAGGACGAGTATTGAGTGGTGATAATGGGGGATGCGCAGATTCCAGCTTTGCACGTGAACCCGACTAGTGTATGAGCGGAACGTTCTAGACGATACACGTGAGCCAAGAGAAAGGCCTGTGCACAGTCATCGTATGCGTATAGAACGAAATGAAGTTCTCCATACTCGGCATCCATACGCTCGCAATAGATCGTAGATAGTGTATCAATGATCTTCTCCTCCATATTGTTATCGACCGTAAACACGCGGTTGTTTTCTTTCCAGGAGGCTTCCACTTTAGAGGTCGGGACCACAATGTACTTCACGCAAGATTTGCTCCAGGCACACTGCAGGTTGGCGTTCCTCATGTCCATGACCTTAACAAGCTTCCTATTATCGAGGATAAGCACTTCTGCGCTCGAGGTTGGAAGGAAGAGGATGATCAGCGGGCCTGAGCGGGCTCCTTGTTGGCCAGCATCGAGCCATTGGTCGTCCAAGTCAAGACTAAAGACGTAGAAGCGATCCTCGGGTGCTTGATTGTCGGGAACACCGACAACGATAGGAAGTGCCAACATCTCACTAGGACAGGGTCAGCATGGAACTCATCACGACTAGAAGGCCAAAACTTACCTGGCCCATAGCCATTCAATCGACGGGCCTGCATACCTCAGCTTCTCGATTGGGGGGAGCTCACGATACTCTGCCTGCCCCAGTCTGAGTAGCTGAAGTGCGCCACCCTCCTCGCTCCATCTAATGTCGGAATTTGCCTAGCTTATTGTCAGTATTACGTGGAGGAGCAAGTTGTGGTGCTACATACCAATTGCGCCCTGTTGCCCGCAACTTCTGTCGTTCATGGCCAGCAGGAATACACAAGGAAATGGGAGGAGCTTGAGTCGTCTGAGTTTTGAATTATCTTTCTTGAAGCTCTGACAAGCCCTCCAAAGCTCTAGTGCTTCTTTGAGAGGAGAGAAGTCGGCTTGCTGAACAAATCGAAAGATCGGGAATAATGTCTTTCCAGATCGAGCTGAAGCTTCGGCTTCTAGGAAGACTCGTGCCATCTGTTCGGTCATCGTGCCGTTGCGCGGAAGCACTGCTATCTTCGGACGCTTCAAGCTCTAAGACCGGGGCTTACCGGACTTGGTTGGAGTGGAGCTGAGGTTGTGATCTCGCCACCACCTTCCAACTGCAGCGCTCCTGCTCTTCGTGCCTAGCTTGTCTGCAATCTCTTGAAATTCAAGGGGAGGGTTTGCGCTGCGGCCCTCGTACATCACATCGATCTCCCATTGCTCCTAGTAAGCTGCAGTACCCCCGACTTGACCACCTAAGAGAACAGTTCCGCTTGTCGCATAGCCACGCCCATTGTCAGTAGCTTGAGCTGTGGGCGGCGGCGTCCTCTTCTCCGAGACAGACTTTGGATTGCGACGCTTGTTCGGCGTCTCTGAGTTCGGTGTCGGCAGATGTAAGGTAGCCCGTTGAGGCTTGCTTGGAGTATCGACCGACTTTCGAGCAGGATATGTCGTTTGTACGCTAGCCTTCGCGGCAGTGCGCCGTTTAGGCTCGTAGCCCGGTTGATTTGTGGTAGTTATGTGGGTGTGGGCGTGGCTTTTGATGCTAGGTAGGTTTGTGGTTGATGGTTGTTGGTGGTTGGTGGTTGTTTCGAAGCCTCGCTTCGCGTCTCGGCTTTTGTGCAAGTAATCTCACCCTCAGTGAGCTTCCATTCCCGCATTGTCCTCCTTCCATCCTTCTCTACCCATCCTCTGCCCTTCTCCGCCGCAACAAGCCACCTTCGATCTTTCCCAGATCACAGGACAAGCCCCGATCTCGTTCCTGATCTTCACTAACGTCTCCGCTCTACCCCGCTCTTCGTCTTCGTATACCACATCTTCCGCGACGCTTGCTCTGGACGGCAGCACTCGCCTGTCTCTCTGCGTGCCTCGTCGAGTCGGCAGCTTTGGGGCTGTTCTCTTCCGCCGGTTCGTGCTTTGTTGGTGTCGTATTATCCTCGGTTCGGTGTGGGCGAGATAATGCCTCGAGGTCTGTCGGTACCAAGGCAGTTACAACTTTGAGACTGGCCATGCGCCGCACCGTCTTTGGTCATGCTTTGCGCGTGCTTCGTACGCAGCGAGACCACGTTATCCATCTCCTTAGCGTTGAGCACACTGCCGGCCTCCAACGGCTTCGTGTGCTTGACCAGGTGGGACATTTGCCTCCTCGCCAGCAATTCGCACAGCTCCGTCACCTGCGCTGGCCGTGATCTGCTGGTTGCCTGTTCAAGCGGTGTTGTGGGTGCTCTCAGATCCTAGTACTGCCTCGTGCGCTGATGACGGTGGAGCAACACAAGCATGTCGAATTCGAGTTAGCCGTTGACCGGCTTCAAGCGTAGAAGCATGGCCCGCTTTGCCAATGCCTTCTGCTTCGAGCTCTCTGACTCGAATGCGGAGACGTCCCAATTCCAGCTCCTTCGCTCGAATGCGGAGATCTTTCACTTCCTCGAGCAACGTACCTCGAAGACAAGGACGCCAGGAGCCAGATTGATTGCAAATATTGCGAGGAGCAGAAGGGGTCGCTTCGTCAGATGTTGCGCTCCAGCCCAGCGGCGTGGGATGAAGCATTGATAGGCGTTGGGCTGTGATGCATGCGGCTCGGTAGGGTCTACGACTTCTACAGTATGTTGTGTAGCATTGTATACCTTCGACGTCAGGTCCTGTGACTCAGAGACTCAGATTTGTGAGTTGATCGATCGATTCAAGCCGTGTTGCAACCATAGCTAACCCCAACAAAGCAGATGGTCAGGCCCTCATCTTCTACGACATCGAGGTCAGCTCTAGCATGGAGACCGAGGAGCTGGCTACGTCCAGCACCACATGCAAGCGTTTCAGCACCATCATAAGATACGAGAGGGCGCCCATGTCACTGGATATAGCGCTGTACACCATCTTCAAGAAGCGCATGAACTTCATCACACCCGGTTTGACGATCGACCACGGGGCCGAGCCCGACGACTGTATTATATACACGACCGTAATGTCGACTAGGATCCGAGTCAGCATGGTCAGACCGGTCATGTGTCTCGTTGCGACGTCAAACAAGCTCGTAAGCGTGCCCAAGTACGGCAGCCCATTCATCTTCGGGCTCAGGTATACGAAGACGCGCTTGGTGAAGGTCGAGGAGGAGTACGTGGCTAGAAACTGGGGCAAGGAGAGCTACGACCTCAAGACCCTCAAGTCGGAGATCAAGAACATCTAGTGGACGAAAAGCAACGCGATCGACATCGAGACTCGCATCAAGACGACGCCACCAAGAGGACGGAGCTGTTCGACTCTACGAAAGCGAGCAGTATAGATGACATGAGCTCCGTGGACATGAGTCAGTAGTAACACCCTTCAAGCCACAGAATCGATACCAAGGAGGTCTGGGGCTGAGCTCGAAGATAGATGATGCATTGACTGGCTCCGGGAACGCCACTCCAACCATCTACTACAGCTAGAGCATGTGACTGCGGGGCTGCTGTCTCTCTAGATGGCTCTGTAGCGCTCGTGTCGACACGCTCTGCGAGTGGAGTCGAGACGAACATTGGTCCCCTTCTCTGCCAGTTCGTCACCGATGGATACCCCAGTGACGCAGAGCTGCGCTTACGGAAGCGCAAACAGCATTCCGCAAAGAGGAATCTGCAGACGTACAGCCTGAAGGAGTCCCGTCCGGCAACTGATCCTCGAGCGCAGCTATAGCGAGAGTATGGGAAATCTTCAGCGTCTTTCGACTTACTCTCTGAACCCTGTACTTCCGTAGTCTTCCGGTTCCTCTTTCCTTTAACGAAACTATGGGTCGGATTATGCTGGCCAACGGCTTGCTAGAGACGTTATAAGGCTGTTCTTTTGCCTCCTCGAGCCTCTGGTCCTTATAATGGGCTTTATGCTGCCATGTGATCTGCAAATAATACATCACTGTGAACACACTCGAGCAGAGGGAAGAAGTAGAGATTCCGGAGCGTGGTGCGCTAAGCAAAATCGTTCGATGCTGAGGCGGCCGACGAAGAATCTAGGAGAACCAGCGAGCTAGCTTCCCTCGCCACTACTGCTCGAAGCTGTAAAAGCATATAGACGAGTGGTGGAGCGGATGTCTCGCACAATCTTCACTCGCACACGAAAAGCAAAATCGACGGAACGGCAATGCTACTACATCCATTATGCGGTTACGGCCTCGTCCGCAACTGGATCCACCTTGTCAGCAGATTCGTATCGCCGAGACGGCCTCGGTACATAGGGTGAGCGAACTGCTTACCACGGGCCGTCGTATGCGCAAATATCAGGTGTGGTCAAGACTTGCAGCAGAGAGACGAAGCTACAAACGGCTAGCAATCGGCAGGAGATGCATACCACAGTGGTTCACCCGACCCTGTTATAAGTCTAGGGGTCGAGCAGGAGCACAAAATCGAGCTGCACAGGTAGATCTCAGGGATGGCCAAGAGCAGAATGTGAAAGATGGATATAGCTGACAGTGGGCCTTCTATGCCGCTACCGCAACAGAAGAGTACGGGTCGAGCACGGCTACGAGGGCCAGCCGTGAGGAGATGTTCGCTTTAGCAAGCTGCTCGCATTGTTGACGACGTCTGAGCTACAGCTGGTCTCATCAACCATCTATCACGCTAACTGACTATCTCTCCCCCTTCGCTACACACCTACTACCGACTTCACCCCGACAGCAAATACCCCAGTGCGGCCTTTTGCCGTGTTTCCGGCTTCCACTGCTAGTCTCTGTTCTCGGGGCGGTCGAGAAGTCGGCAGTCTTCACATCCTTTAGTGTAGAGCATTAAGTTGGCTCAATATCATTGCGTTGCATTAGGCCTGGGATTGAAGATGTTGGGCTGCTGGAATGTATGAGAAGAGGACTAAAGGGGCATCGCAGGTATAAGGCTCCAGCAAGACGTCGAGATCGCAAGAGAAAGCCGCGAAGGAAGACATTTGTGAAAAGCACGAACGCATCCTGAGCTAGATGTCGATGGATTGAGGGAAACTTCGGAGCTGGTTGCAGGTCAGTAACAGGATAGAAACTGCCTGACGAGGTAGTGTAGCTCGTGCATTGGAGTTACGTGACAGCTAATCAGAGACAGTTGCCAACACAAGCAGCTTCTCCTCTGTAAACCACCTGAGTCGAAGCAAAGCCAAGCTTGCCCGCAGAGCCATGGAGCCATCAATTGACGTGCCCTCCGAGAATGGACTTTGTCGTCCAAAGACCTCAAGCCTGTCCGACCTCGTCACCGTTATCCACAGCAACCTGCTCGTTCCCAGCAGCCGAGATCTTGCACGCCTCCTTGTGGAACTTGTAGTGTTGCTTCTGACACTCCTTGCTGCAGTATCTTGAGCCCTTGCACCTGCCGCAGACCATGAGAGTGGCCTCATCCTCACGGCGCTTAGACCCACAACCAGCACAGCGGTCCTCACCAAAGGCACCCTTTGCGGCCAGTGTCTTGTCCATCGCAGCCACTGTGGCATTGTCCCAGCGACGAGCATCCTTACGTTTCGGAATGCCGAAGAAGCCGCCGATGGGAACGTTCATCCCGATGAACCCGAGCTTGTTCGGCTTCCTGTCCTCCATGGGAGTCTGGTACTTGGTGTCGCCGTCGATGAAGTCGTAGGGATCGCTAGACTTGTAGAGGGTGGTTGGTGGACCGAGCAGCGCGGCTTCGATTTGCTCATCTGCGCCTGGTGAAAGCTACACACGGACGTACGACTTCTTCAGCAGTTTACGCGTGTTGGGACGGAGCTTGCAGCCGAGGAGCATGGCGGAGGCGGCGAGGATGATGCACTTGTAGCCCTGGCCGTAGTAGCCGTCTTTGCCGGTGAGCATGGCGTCCTTGTGCTTGGCGAAGAAGTCGTCGAGCGCGCCGGCATCGAGGTACTCGCGGACCTTGTCTGGGTGAGAGCAGCGGTACACTTCGATGGCATAGTCGAACTCGATCTCAGCCGCATCTCCTGACGGTGGGTCTGCGGCGTTGCGTGCCTTGATCCCTTCAGCGATCGCCGTCTTGACATGTTGCTCCTGGAGCGCCGTCAGGCCCACTTCATCGGCCAAGTCGCAGACGATGTCGAGGTCATGGTCGGACTGAAACCTGGCCCGAAGGTAAGCGTGCGTGCGGCAGAGGAAGCAGTGCGGCAAGACTTACAATCCGTAACCCCAAGCACCCATGATGGCTGTTGATGGTGTGGTGTTTCGATTCGATTTGAGCGCAGACGCAGTTTCGAGGTGTATGCGGGCGTGAAGTGGTGTGTTGTGTTGGCAAGTGGTGTGGTGTGGCGGCGACGAAAGCAAGTAAGCAGATCAGGCAAACGTCAGCGCGTCGGGAAGACGCGTAGAGTGTCACGTGCTGGCGTGTGGTGGGGGCGCCAGCACGTGATAGGTTTCAAAGCATTGTCGAACGAAGCAACTTTACGGCAAGACTTCCATCATTCCACATGGAGTTGGGGTCCAGCAAGGCCCGTTGACCCCCTTCACAAGTACGTGCTGACACCTAGTACAAACCATCGGCTACATCCATCTTCAGGAATCGAGTCGATGGCTCAAATATGAGGTCCTGGGGCTACGGCGATATGGTAGGTTATTCTCGTCATGAACAGCTATTGACTCCACCACGCCGCTCATACAAATAATGACAACGGGCAGCCTGAAGAAGCTAATGATAGCTCCAGCGGCGACAACATCTCAAAGCATGTAGATAGTACTGCCACTAGCGAGCGCTGCAGGTAAGTCCCTTCCCTTATATGCTACAGTCCCGTGCTCCATGCTCACGTGTCACAGCTACACTGAGGACGAATTGCCTGTGTGGCGGTCACAGTGGCCAATGATACCGTTGCAGAGACATCGGCGAATTCTCCTCACAGCGCCGGTAGAGGACATCGAATCGAAACCAGGCTTCGTACTGGTACTGAGATGATGAATCGGCCGGACGCTGCTGCTGTTTCTCTAAAGACAATTTCGTACTAAATGAACATGGCTTCCTTTAGCACATTACTCTGCTTCGTGGCCAGACACTAGAGCACCAGTTCACTTCCGCTCGGATCGTTATTGCCTCTCCGCAAGCAGAAGCGTAATCAGCCACCCAACATTGATCCTGGGAACGCCATTTTCTATCATGCCCTTGGGATTAGCCACAGCAATCCGGACGTCACATTATTCGCCTTGTCCGACTACGTTCCAGCTCCCGCATCGACGTAACGAACGTTCGGCCGCCTTAAGTCGTTGGGGCGTTGTTGTGTGAGACTGCTCCAGCTGGTGGATTCCCTACCCGGTCTTGACATGATATTATTGTGCAAGTTGCTTACCTACTGACCACCTTCACAGCGGCTGACGAGGCGGATACACCACGTCTGACAGCCAGACAGTCCCACATCTGCTGACAATCGCTTCTGTGTTAACAATACGGTTGCACCTTCGTGCGGAAGGACATACGTGGTAGGCTTCGCCATTCTCGCTTCAATCTGCTGCGGGTCATCTACCAAGGGACGTGAGTGGGTTTCAAATGCTTCCCGTGGAGCAACGCAAACTTCCCTCTCGTGTGCTCCGATGGTTCAGACCTTGCGAGGCTTGCGAAAGGGGTGCGTGCACATGGCTGCAGCGCGAGAGGAGACGGCAGCCACTTATTGCGTCTCAATACTCCTTTATCGGTCGGCGGATACTTCTTGACGGAGGGGAGAACGATGGGGCAGGGCGATAGAGTTGGCCGTAACCCCAGACGGACCACGGTCAGTTGATGGTGGAGCATAGTGGAATGAGGCAGTAGGAATATGCTACTATTTCACTCGCTGCTCAACAAAGCTACTCAGACCGCCGCAAACACCAAAGGAACACTTTCTCCATTGCGCCTCCCTAGTTCGCCGTCGTCTAGGTCTCGCTCCGAGTCTTGGACATCTTCGGGCCGAAACGCAACTCCTTCGACTCAGTCTCTTATAGCGATCTATGACGCGAGGTGCGGATACCCCAAGCATTCCCCTTGCCCTCCCAATAAGCTTCGAAATCGAAGGCCTCGGAGGCTATGCCATTGAAGTGGATCGGAGTCTGGCGATCCGGGCGTATGTCCAACACGTCCTGCGGGCATGTAGATGGCCAGACGACATCGGGGGAGCGTGTCTACGGAAACTGGGCGACTTGTCGGTTGGCGGTAACGGCGCGTAGTGTGACGGTGAACTTCGTAGTGCTGCAACCGCTTTTGGTGATCGCGACAACATAGTGGGTTCTTCGGTTTGCGGCGAAGCCCGCGATTCCATAAGAGTCGGGGCCAACGAGGTCTTTGTATATTGACATCTCGAGAATGTGGAGCGAGTCCAGTCCGGTGAACTTCTCACGGTATATTGCCGTCACCCGCGCGATCGTCACGGCATTCGGGAACAGTGTCGTCGTGTGCAGATTGGCTTGGAAAGAACGGTATGAACCATCTACAGGAAAAGGTGTGGAAGGATACTGCTAGGTAGCTTGTTAGCAATGAATGGAGAAGATTTGTGTAGGCTTTCCTCACCTCCATCATTAGTTGTTGGCGGTTGTACAGCGGAGTCTGGGGGTGCGAGAGAAAAGGCATAGAGGAGGCAGTGCGAGCATAATATCTTGACGAGTTCACCTTACGACGTGTCCCTTGCTTGATGTGTGTCGAAGCGTGAAAGTGTACTTATGCAGGCGAGCATATGATACACTAGGATGATCCCTAAAGTGTAGCTCGAAAAAAGTGGCGTGGAGACCATGCAATTCATGCAAGACTCCGTATGAATCTCGTGGATTACACAACATGTAGTGGCGTTCGAGGCACATCGGCAAGATCGTTTATTGACACAAGATGCCCTGGCCCACGAGTATAGAAATGTGCCGCTGATTTGACAGTGAGGTACGCTTGTCTGTTTTCGATCCTACGCTGTTACCAGCCGACCTAGCGCATATGTGACACGACCTACAAGTCTGACATACCCGGCCTCCCACGAAATCAAGGGAGCACAGCAAGCAATAGAAGTCTGCGACCGTGAAGGGTGATTCATGCAGTGCCGCGGACGCAGACCGCGCACGAATGCTGTCTCAGGGGCCGACATTCGACCTCGTAAGGACAGGTGGTGCCCAACCGACTAGACTGTCTCCGGATACTACGGGAGAGTCTCGGGCATATGTTCGAACCGCCGTTTCGGCTCTGGCGTAATCCAACACGTATTCAAGATCACATCGTTCCAAGAATTTTCCAACTCGCAAAGATGTAGAAGGCGCACGGGTCGGCAAGCGGAGGTCTTCGTATCTGCGCTGATATTTCGTCTGGTCTTCTGCCTGATGGGAGTGAATTTTCGCCGCGCTAGAGCATGTGTGTGTGATCGATGGCGGCTTTGAGTGACAGTCACCGAGCTGAGGTTACTAGTGGGTGTACGCTCGCGCGCAGAGGCGTTGGAGCTAGTGGATCTGATGGCGTGCGAGTCTTGTAGAAGTGGCTGTAGTGGCCACATCCTTTGTTCCAGAGCCGTAGAAGTTCGTGAAGGTGTGTACGAAGGCTCGGGAAGTTCTTCTGGGCGGTGTGATGCTGTGCCAGTTGGTGTGAGCGATTTTTGGATGCGGATCTTCCTTTGCTCTTCTAGACCTGTCTAGTCTCTCGTGCCGAATGTTGTTGGCGCAATTCGCGTGCTTCTCCTCAACGCTCATTCACTGCTGCTGGCTGATCGTTCTGTTGAAATCGCGGGGGCTGCTTGAGAGGAGCTGGGGCGGTCGGAGAGTTACTCGTAGTGGTAAGCTTGATAGTGTTGTACTAGGTGTTGATGTCGCTCCCACACAGAGGCTCATCCAAGATTGCGTCAATATTCAAGCAGCCCTGGCGGACTTCTTCTCGCTCAGCACACGCTCTTCTCCATCACCACCGGTCTGTTTTGGGATGAGCAAGCATGCTATCCGAGCCGACCAACCGTTGCTGCTAGGTAGCAGATAATATGTGATGTTTGACATGGCTCGAACTCTAGTCCTAGTCGTTGGTCTTCCTCGAAAGACCATCATAGGTGGAGGTTTTCTGCTGCGACATACTGTTAGCCGCATTAATAGGCATGTCGGGTGGGATAGGCGGTTCTGTAAGCTCTCGAGTAAGAGAAGGTTGGAGGTTGCAGGTAAGGCGGTTCCTGTGTCTGCAGCAGGAGTAAGTGCTGACGGTAGCTGATTAGAAAGGCGAACGAGTACTAGACGCGATAGGAGTTCTGTTCTGGTGGGATGAATCTCGAGGTTGGCGTGCTTCGAAAGAGGAGGATGAATCTCAAGATTGGTATTTTTCGAGGCTGAAGCGGAGAGCGGGAGAAACGAGTCCCGAGATTGCCAAAGTGCCGTTTTCGACTAACGAGGAAGCTAGAAGCAAGCGTTCCTAATGGTGGTGCTTTGTGAAGAAGCAGGATGCAGACTGTGAGGATAGGGGCGGCAACAGAGAAATATACTCTAGGTGAAATGCCCTTGGGTGCTCGTGAAGCCGGTGTCTATGGATAGAAGAGTGTGAATTCGAGCCAACAAAGGTTGTCAAGGTCGATGTGCTTCAATGATCTCGAGGTTGGTAAGATTTCTTGTGGTGGAGAAGAATTTGTCGTCATCTTTGTCGTTTGGCCAACAACGTAGGAGGTGTCCAACCAGTGGAATTAGTCGGTCTCAGGTCTTCCGAAAGTTTGAGGCGGTGGCGAGTGGGTTCTGCTTGTCCCAAACCCAAGAGCAAGTCGAGCCGTCGACGAACGTAGTTCGCATCGTCCTCTGCCGCCTCGCGTTGGTAGCGTGCACGGAGATCCTTCACCCGTTGCTTACACTATCGTAAGCGCCGTCCTAATCCGTCGAGCGGTGTACCGGCTGGTGACAATGCTGTATTGACAGACCAGGCTCTCGCGCTAGTGGGCATATGAGACTGCCAACAATAGAGGTGTGAGGTATGTGATGTTTCGGGTAACCAGAAATTCGAGGCAGCGCTTATTGGAAGATATGACCGGCTCTGAAGTCGCACTGATGTTACTACAGCTCACCGAGCCAGATGAAGGACGTTGATACGTTGAGTTGTGACGTTTGTAGGGCGTTGAGGTCGGCTTGCTACCTCTCGCGCAAAGATGATGCTTGATGCTTGATGGTCGGGCTGGGGCGGGATGTTTCATATGGTGGCTGCCTAGTTTGGCCCGCCAGGTCGGTAGCGACGAAGATGAGTTCCATGGCAAGATTAGTCCTGCCAGCATTACTGCATTGACGGACTTCAAATCGTGTCTGATGCCAGAGAGAAGGATCCAAGATGTACGTCAGCAGCGCGAGGCCCGTCGGTTTCGTGACTCCGAGCATGAGGTGATACCAGCCAAGTAAGAGATGTTCGACATTGTGCTCTACGAGCGCAGTACTGCGAGTTCTCGGTGTACTGCATTATCCATTGGTCTCAGGATCGGGCCCTTGTCGGTTGGTTGACGGTGCTCTTGTGCTGCCATCTCGGCACTCCAACAGTTATTCAAGTCTCTTCCGACAGGGAGGTGGAGACTACGAAGATGCCGATGTGGAATGATTGATATATGCCGTGTTCTGGAATCACGGCAAGAATGTTCGTATGTGATTGGCCTCCGGGTAATCAGCCATACAGCACATCCCACGCCGTGCCATAAAGGGGTCCTCCTCCGCGACCACAGTCGTAGAAGCGGTCGAATGGGTGTGGAGGCGTTGGCGGAGCTGTCGTGGCGATCGCTGTCGTGGCGATCGCTGAAAGCGCATGATTAGAATCTAAGCATTCGCTGTCTTGAGCTTTTCATGCCACTTGCGCTTTAATCACGAGCGTCCCCAGATCTCATCACGGTACTCGTTCCTCGTCGTCGCCGCATAACAGTGGTCTCCGATGAACGTCCATCGAGTCGATTTCGCCTTCTTGTGTGTATGGTCCTGCCAAGATTAGCCGGTCGTGGAGACCATATAGCACTCTGCCTGCCCTACCTTGGGGTCGAGGGGGGAGGATCCAAACATAACCAGCTTCCACGTTCTTCCTCGTCTTCTTCTTCCACATTCACATTAAGTCACTCTCAAGGTATCCGCCTGGAGGCTAGCTTCGCTACCCCTGCGGCGCCCCTGTCCACGAATATTGGCGGCTGCTGGTCAAGACCTGTTCGGTAGAGTCCTCCAGGTGCGTCGAATGAACGCGACATGCATCCTCGCTGTCGCGATTGTGATCATAGGCAGGGTGGGAAGAAAGCAGGTTGGAATTCCCCGCGGGAGAGGTGGAGGCTTTGCTTCACCGAACCGCAATACACTCACTACACCCTGGCGCCCCTCCCGAACTACATGTACAACATCACCACCCCGATCGCCACCTTGAGAACCAGAACACTCTCATCAAGCACCCGGCGGTCAGTCCCAGCCTCGATGAATCGTTCCGATCGCATGCGCTCGCACATCCACCGCTATCCCTCGAGAAGGACTAGCAGAAGCCGTCGCAGGCGGCAATTCTACTCCGAATGCAAATGAAGGCGTCGCAAAGGTGCCAACTCCACACCACCTCTGATGGACACCCATGCAGCAGAGCGCGAAGCATATCGACATCGAAGATACGGATGCCGAGAAGCAGGAAAGCGGTCGCGACAGACATCAGATATGTGGGATCCGTGGCAAATACACGAGAGCTGGTAGTCTATCAGCGGAGAAAGGTCGGTAGAAGCGACTGGACTGAAGAACGACGCCGCGCGGAGTAGGTGATAATGATGCCACACAAGGAGATAGGATCAACCGCGTTCACGAAATGTAGGAGCTCCAAGGCACCATATCACAGCCGCTAGTAAGTAACCACTTGTCTTCATATCGTGGCAACGCCTAACCGATATGTGTAGGCGCCGGCGCATCCTGCTCGAGGACCCGGACGCGGAGGCGGCAATGTTGAATTCCTATAGACGGCAACAAGGCAGACGGCGAAGAAGCTGACGATGGAGAAGATGGCATGGTCGGGTATGTTATGCCATAATGTACGAGAAGCAGTCGACAGCGGATGAGGCACTACGAATCAGGAGCTGACACGATGTCAGTAGCTCTCCTCCCAAAAGCCACCACGCCCATTGAGCAATCTGCGGTCCGTCGATCTCAGCCAACAGAAAGTCCTCATATCTCTACCTGCGCCCAGTCTTGAGCTTCGTCGATGTAGCTTCACGAACATGCTCCCTTAACCAGGAATACTCACGAAGTCGTCTTGGAGTAAACGGCTAGGCTCTAGTCGCACCACCGTTCACCTAAGTGAGATTTGCATGGTGCTCTGGAACTGCCTCTTCCTTCCACAGATCCCAGCACGGATTGAAGAAGAATATTGACAAGGTCGACGAGGTCGACGAGGCCGCGAACAACCGTAACTTGACAAATCTCTATGATGTGTGTTGATATCCATACTAACAGCGCCTCCTGTACAGAGCCAGACCCCCCCGCCGTCGAGGAGACTGTAGACGCCGCCCTAGCTAATGCCGACACTAAGGCTAGTAGCAAGAAGCGATTGAGATGTTCGACAATATGCGCGCCTGCGATGGCCGGGGCGGAGAAGAGGGCTTCTGCCGGCTAATCTGCACTTTGGTGGCCTTGAAAGATATTTTGTAGCTGGATCTGCTTGAACTGTGCTGATGGAATGAGGATAACTTGGATTTTGGAAGCGTACGTATAGGCAATTTCATCTTTTCTGACCGGATAATTTGCGGCGCGGTCGAGAGGAGTCGTGAGATGAGAAAGGGTGAAGATCTACAGACGGTAAGGTCGGATTGGGACCTTGCGGTGGAAGCAGTATTGAGAACCTTTGTTCTTAGTCGGAGCCGCGAACGGACTCCGCTCGGAGCAGATCTTCTGTTCCGCGCCTATTGTCCTTCACTCACTACGAGCGTAGTCTGGAGTGTGGTTCTCTCTGCAGCAGTAAGAAGGTTAGGGGATCTGTGACAGGCAGACGCTTTCTTCCGTCGTCAACGCGTTCGGGGCCAACTCCGCTACGGATCATCGTGCGGCCTAAAACCGGAGCCCGCGGCCTCCTCTTCGATCCATCCGCAGTTTCATGGTCCCGCTTATGCCGGTCTCGACTTGCTTCTGTTTGAGCGTGATGGGATCGGACTCGGCGTGGTTTCGTGCACAAGTCGGACTCGCGGCTCATGGTCGAACACATCTTCTTGATGGACCCGCTCTCGAGGCCGGCCTGGGGATGCTCAAGCTTGTTGAGGAGGCTTGGCGACGCGGAACGGTCGACAGTATATGATGGCACGCCTGTGGTACGAGCAACAGAATGAACAGCATCGTCCTGCGATGGGCGTAGGCCCAGCAATCGCTTGCTGGCACGTCGTGTCGCGGTCTTTCGGAAGCGTTGGGGGGCGCATTGGTTCGGGTGGCTCGGAGGAAGGCCAGAGGCTGGTGAGAAGTTGGCTGCGCTCAGCCCCACAGAATCACCGCTGCATCCAGGCTATGAGAAATCCGATCTAGGTAGCTAGAGCATGGCCGACAGTAGTCAGAAGTGACATCTGATCCATCACGCGCTCGGCGATCTCATCGTGGGATTTGTTGACTGCTGCGCTTGAAGCCTCCGCAAATCGGTCGCTCAGATTGTCACAGCCCGAACGGTATACGCAGGTTACGAATGGCAGTAATAGCGGCGACGTCAGCAGCGATGGCGACGGACTCGTCCAGTTGGTGGTGGCAGCGGCGTGGCGATGGCTGTGGTGTGGTGTGTCAGCCTCAATTCGTGAATCCGACGTGAAATGATGCTTTGCTGTGGAGTGATCGCCTGTGAATTCTGCTAGGTCTCTCGAAAGACTGTCGGAGTCTCCTTACCTTTCATGAACTCCTGCCAACGCTCGGGGTCGGCCATGCCCACACGATCGTACATATCCTCTTGATAGTTGAGGTATGTTCCCGCAGCTTCCAATATCGCCGCTGCGATTCCACCCACCCCGTCATAATCGTTCTTTTCTTGCGGTGTCAACTCGTCTCTCATCAGAAAGAGACTCTCCGCCAAGAGCTTCTGAAGTAGTCGAGGGCCTCTCCTGAGGCCATCTAACAACACCTCGCTGTCGACCTCCTGACTTTTGGGGTGCTGCCTTTCTCGTTCATGACAAGGCGAGAGTAGTAGCCTACCCATCACCTCATCCATGAACTCATCGGCAAGATCCAGAAAGTCCCCCAAGATGTAGCAGTCGATGAGGAGCTTCGTGCCTCGCCGCCGTACCTCGATACACCTCTCGTAAGCCCACTGCAGAACAAGCTTCCATTCTTCCAAGCCACCTGCTCCCGGCCGAATCACTCCCTTGGCCTCAATCTGCTCCAACGTTGGGTTGTGTCTCATGCTTGCAACAAGGACGGGCGATAGACACTTGAGCACGAGTCCTTGCATCGGAAAAGTTTGCTCTTCACCGATGACTAGATTCCACATGACATCATCCTGCAAACCCCTAGAAGGAGCACATTAGAAGCCTGTATACTGATGTGGAGTAAAGTTGCCTACCGCATAAGCTCATCGCCATCTATGATTGTCGTAGCCATGATATCGTGTGGGGTGGAAGTAATGGAATGCTCCTACAAAGACTTGGGAAGATGTCGAGGAAGAGTTTTGGCAGCTTAGTCGAACGAAGCTTGGCACAATCGACCCAAAGTAATAGTTTCGGGTGGGGGGTTTCTCTCCACCCAGCGGCCATGAAGCAGTACTCGGCGGTGTTCGCAATCGCATCGCCTTGAATGGAGATCATGGCTCCCCACCCGTCCACGTCTCCGTCAAAAGTTACCTGAAGCAACTCTGCCCGGAGAAATCTACTTGCTCGTCCTCCGCCTAGCATTCGACGATGCGAGTCTGAACGCTCGAGCTCCTTCTGATAGTCGAATGTGTCCACCCAATTCTAGCAGGCCGCGACCGTCGCATCATCCAGGCCAGAGCTCCGCAACATTCTTCTCCATCCTTGCATACTCTCGTGGTCCTGTTCGTCCATTCGCGATACGCTCTTGGATCTCGAACTACTTGTCTCTGAGCCTTGCGTCTCAAGCTGGCTTCGGCTGCGCTGGAGCTGGGCTGATGTATGGCTTCATGGCTTCATTGCTTCATCGCTTTGTAGTTTCGCGGAGGGGAGGTAGTAGGCTTGCGCTCGGGTGGAAGGAGGTGAGGAGAATCCGTAAGGTCGGTCTCGGAGGTGGATGGGCTCCGAGGTAGGCGAGACGCTAGTAGCAAGCTAAGCCGCCCGTAGCTCGCTCGATGCTCGAAGACCGGTCGACGAGGACGACGAGGCCGTGTGTGCAGTGTGAGCGTATGAGGTGTGGAAGCCGAGCTGCCTTCCGAGTCCCGAGTCGAGCCCCGCCAAGCTTGGCGCGCATCTCCAGCACCACCTCACCATTCCCATGAAGCTGATAGCTACCGACGCCAGCACCACCCCAACACACCTTCCCTCTCCGCGCTGGCCATTCCATCGCTCGAACCCGCCGATGGCCGCCTCCTTCGATCCTACTCCTCCGAGCAGCAGCATCCAGTCCACCGCTGCGACACCGATCGCGCATGTACTGGACTTCAAGGCCAAGGGAAGAGCAGAGCGCGTGCTGCGAGATGCCTACTCCAACCATCTCCTGCTTCACTCAGCGCGGGGCACTGATGTTCTGTTGGGCTGAGCGCTGTTTGCACATTTTCCAACCGCCAACGTTTTCAGCAAGTTCAGCACCACCGCCTCCACGCCATTACTACAGCTCGTCACGGCTCAATCAAGCCATCTTAACCTCGTCAAAATCCTCCACAACCCTACCACAATCAACATGCCTCGCGCTACTGCAAAAGACGACCTCGAGGAAGACATCGACTTCCAATACAGCCTGGCCGACACGCTGGATGCAGGAGCAGACAACTACGCAGAGAAGCTAGCCGCCATCCAAGACAAGAAGGCGGAGCTGGAAGCTTTTCGAGATACCGCAGACGAGGAGGCCATCGAAAGCTATGTCTCTCCGTGGCTGCGCGACCATCGTGCCAGCTAGCGCTCTACCTCGCCTCCCCCCCCCGGTTTCGACTGCGGCGAGTTTGAGGGAGGAGATCCAGAGGCCTGCTCCGAAAGCGTTCAAGACGGAGGAGCGGCGTGCGGACAGTGCGATTGCTGCGCGCCCGTCATGACAGAAGAACGGCCGAAGGAGACCGGACAGTCACTTAATCAGACGAGGCCGAATTTCAACATCCTCCGTCGCGGTGGTGGAGGACGGCACATTACCGTTCCAAGAGGACTCCTCACCACTGCCAAAGCACAACCTAAGCTACCTTTGAGCAGCGTGAGGCGGTCTTCCCTACCTTGCGACGACGAAGAAAGCTGCCACCAGGCCAAGAAGCCTAACAAGGCTGCCACAAAGACTACCCTACTACGGTGAAGTACAGAAAGCTGCCACCAAAAAGGCTGCACGACACGCCAACCCACTACGTCGGATGTCATTAGGAGTGTCGGACACCTACACCATCGTCAACATGCAAGGGGAGCAATACCAGAAGTACATCATGTGTTGAACATAGCTGATATATCTTCAGAGCTCGGCCACAGCTCAGAAGATTATACGGAAGAGCAGCGTAAGTTCATGATAGTCGTTATTCAGTACAGCAACTGCTCCAGGGAAAGCCACCGGATGCGCGATTGCGCTGCTGCTCGTAAGGTTCGTTGAGGTCCTTGGACACGCACGAACTGCTGAGGTATACATAACCACGATTAGGAATGTCGCTGAAGATGGTCTTCAGAGCGCGGCTCAAAGGTCTGTAAAGCAGAGAAGCGCGAGTTCTCCTGCTCGGAAGAGAAGCGCAAGTTCCTATAACATTCTCAGCCAGTGCAGCAACGGCAATGAGCACACCGCAGCGAACATGCACAGGAAGCCGGATCAGAAATACACCGTGCCAAATCAATAGACAATCGAGTCACAGTGTACGCTATTGAGGCTGGCGTAGCACCCGTTGCTGCAGCGGCGACCGCGACATACCGAGCGCAACCGCTTCTAAAGGGATGCAATGTGAACTTCGACAACGTGGAACTGCTCGACGAGTTCATTCGTGGTACTATCAGCGACACCGAAAGTCCGCCTATCGCGAACAACATCACGCACTGCGGCACAATACGTCAGTAAAGCTGACACCACTGCCGCACATTATGCTCCTACCTGAGGAAGGACGAGCATAGTGATGTGCTCAATGACAATATTACCGTCGAAGGCTGTTTCCTCTCCAGATGGCAGAGAACGGGCAAATCGTCTTGTTGTCCCGCCACCAGCGCGCAATGCCGAAATCCTTTCCGCATCATTGCTCGTTAGACCCGACTCGTCTAGCCACCGGAGACACCTCAATCACCTCGTTCCGGCAATCTACGAGAACGCGCAGTGGCGGCTCCATAGGCGCGCGAATGCAAGGACAAATCCGGGACCGGTGCGGCTATCATGCTTCGCACAAGCACATTGAACGCGCAGCAGCCTTTCGATCTCCATATTCTGGCCCCGCATGGTCTTCCACAAGACATCCGCATCTCAATGACGGCTCTCGCAATATCTCGAACATGCTATTGCGATCACACACCCATGATCAGCTTCTCGGAGCTCCGACGACCACAGATCAAATCCATACTTAGCGCGAGATACTGCATTCGAGGATGGTTACCCTGACCGTTCAGAACAATCCAACAAGTAATCGGAGTCCGGAGAGGCCCGGAGAGGAGATCTACGACTCGAGAAGAAGCGACTAGTGGCCCAAATCATCACTGGTCGCTGCCGTCCCAGCACCAGATCCTGCGCTGAGTCATGATCTCACCCGTATCGATTCCGTACCACCCTGGACGAGATTCTGCGTCGAACGTGGAGACATCGTTAAGTGCAGAAGCGGCTAGCAAGCGAGACAGCTTCTGAGTCGTGATCACTTCGGCCAGCACCCATGCTCATTCGGTAGTGCGGCACCGATCTCGAGCATGCGAGAGGAATAGAGCAAAGAAGTGTCTCGCGAAGCCCGAAGATGCTTCGACAGCGCCGCCAAGGTGTGGAAGAGGAGCCGCATTCGGGTGGCCTGGCTGTGTCTTGCATCATGCTGCCTCGCACGACAACAAGTGAGTCGCGATGTTGAGAGCCGCAGTCCCGCTTCCAGTATTGTGGCGCAGCAGAGCATCCTTGATGAAATCCAACGGGATGAAGGCTCTCAGACCCGCCTCATGGCTCGCGTGTCCTCACCACTGCATTCGTCTTGGGATGCATGCGCTCGAGGCAGGTCATTGGCTTCACCGTAGCGCTGGAATTCTCGGTCCGCCATGACCTGGATTTCTGCTCGTGCCTCTGCGTGGACGTGTCGTCGGCTCGAACCAGCGTGCTGGGAAGCGGAGAAGGTAACAGAAACTTAGGTTTGGCGCCCCAGCTCGTGCATCCCGATAACCGTGCTTTGACCGACTCCGTCTCGAAGGCGCCAGATTGGTTTGTGGTCGCAGCGTCCTCGGTGTGTCGAAATCATCCTAGACCACCACTAAACATGCCATCGTGACGTCGAGGAGTGTCTATGCCTGTGGCCTAAACATTCCAGTCGGAGAGCTCGGTAAGCGATGTAACTAGTCGCAAAACTCAGATCTCGTGCTGCCTTTGGAACGAAGGCGGAGTCTGTAGATGGTACTCTGGCCTGCATCGCGATTCAAGATGATTTGTTCGTCGTGTACTTCGTTCTGAGAGGCGCATATGAAAGCCAGCATGAACGGGTTGCGGTCCAATTAAGCTCAAATTATAGTTCTACCGGCGGCAAAGCTTGACACTCCAAGTGAATCAACAGGAGTGTCAACCCTTGCAATACTGTAGAGTACACGAGCCGAGCAGGTAAGTCTGAGTCTGCTCCACTTGACGTTTCGAAGACAGATCTCGAACAGCACAATCGCGACAACTTCACCATCTTGTACTAAACTGCCGTGATCTACAGAGCCTTTGGAACCGGCCTTATGGCGCGGATGATAGGAGTAGGATGAAGCTCAAGCAGTTGCTGGGCAGAGGTGAGCGGTCGAGGGTCACAGGGGAATGCGTCGCTTTCTATGCGAAGAAGAGCCTTCGAGGGAATAAAGTCTGGAAGCAACAGTAAAGTCCTCCCACAGCCCAAACTGCGAATTCACTGATTCATGTGAACATTGAAACCTCAGGCAAAAGCGCGGAAAGAAACTCTGTCGGCAAAGGAAGTTTGGAGAAGCTTCTAGAAGGGCACTTTAGTGTCAGACCTTAGTCGCAACGGATATCACGGTTTGCATACCAGTCCACGTCTCGAGGTTCGAGCGGGCACGAACGAGCCATGAAGCTGGAGACAGCCCCGCACGCCATCGCTGCCCTGCTCGTTAGGGGTAATGCTCTCCAGGAGTACGACATTCCGTACCACCCAAACGAGAATTACGTGGAAGCTGTTCCAGGCTCCAACTTTGCAGTCTACCTGCAATTCGATACTCGGCAGCTACAGGAGGACCCTTTGGCAGACTACTACATCAGCGAAACCTCTTTCAGCGACACCTCGTTCGGCGAGATCTCTTTCGGCTTCTGCAACACCACTACAAATACCAGGATGAGAGGAAGCGAGCTCTGGGAGGCCACAATGCAAAGACCGGGTTGAGAAGGGGTACTGCAAAGACCAGCAGCGCTGAGGCAGCGGCAACAATTGCGGACAATATACCTAACGTCGACCTTGGCACTGGACGAAGATGCCTTGGTTGGCGAGGTAGTCTGCGCAGCTTTCCGCAGTCTACGTCGTAGAAGACAAGGAGTTCTCTCTGCCAAACTGAGATTGGCCATCTAGAATGTAGGTCATACGCGCACTCTAGGGAATATCTACGAGAAGGCTATGGGCTGCAATCGCCAGATTGTACTGGAGACAATCGACTCTTCAGCGGATAACTACTACGTAACGATCATCTGGGTCAGACTCGATCCAGATAGCGCCGCTTGCTCATGTTGGATCTACGGGCAGTGAGAGAATGATGTGCGTGGTGAAGGGCCGTTGAGAGAGGGACCGTGCTCGCGTGGACTTCGCTGTTGTAGTGTAAGGAATGCGGGCTGAGCTTTTCGACTTTGTCGACTTCTACAACCGAGTAGCTGTCTCGTGACTGAGATCAAGGCGTAGCTCTTCTGGGCCAACAAGACCGCCCTTCTGCTTGACAAGGATGGTGAGGAGGTACATACCGCTGTGATCGTTGCGGACGGGACGGATTTCAACATTGACTCACCGACAATGCTTCAGGGTTTCCGGGCGAGAGGTCGACTTGCGATACTCCAGCGGGTAGTCCTGGACCACATCAAGACAATACCGGAATATCCTCAACTGGCAATCGGCTCAGCGCTGGAGCCGGATGTCGTCAGGTGGAGATGACCTTGCTACCCGCTCTCCACCGAACGTCCGGATGTGGGCTCACAAGTTTGGCGATATCGCATTGGTGGAGAGGCTCGACTTGCAGGTCCAACATTGATCATTGGACTGCTGATAAGCTGTGTGAGTTGGAAGCCGGAGATCCCCGTGAGCAACAATGTAATCGGTCGGAGATGCGGACGCTTGAGAAACTGGAGAGCGAGAAAGGTTGGTTAGAAAACAGAATCGTATTTCTCTGCTCTCATGGACGATGAAAGCTCCTCGTGCTCGCTTTAGATACATGTATGCTTGCTTTATATGATGGCTTCGTGCTGGTCCCTCACTCTTCTTCCCCATCGAATGATATCCTTTTCATTCAGGTTTGAACCATCTTCCTCCCCTTCATCTTCGAATTGTCTCCCTTCGTGCACGACTAGAGGCGACCACTGAACTCAGTCATGCCGGACGGGAACCTGCTCGAGCAAGGTACTGCGCATAGGCTGAATCAACGTCAGCTTCGAAGGCTTCGAAGTCGAAGGCGTTGATCTTTGTGGCATCGAACTCGGCGGCATCGAGAGAGGAAGGATCATCGAGGTCCTTCAAAAGGGTCTCCTTGAGTATGGTGTTGGCTACCCGGATGAACGGTGTGACGATGAACGCGGTTATGTTGGCATTGGCGTAGGCGACCGAAATGATGCATAGGATCTTGCCGTCGGTGCCGGAGACGTAAGGGAGGAGAGAGGCGACCTGACGAGGGCCGGCGTTGGCCACGTTTCTACAGATCGACAACTCCACGAAGCTGGTCGAGCCCAATTCGGTGTCGTCCGGGTTATGTCGCTTCCTGAGACGAGCGATGGTTTTGGCGTAATGAAACTGCTCTCTCGTGCCCACCTGCCTACGGTTGACTTCGACCACTTCCATGGGCCAGAATGGGTGCATTGGCTGCTAAACAACTTGTAAGCGACTCATGCAAGTAGATCTGCGTAGGTTGTTCTTACCAATGTTGAGAGCTGCTGACGGTACTGAGGCAGGATATGGCGTGGAAGAAACTAACGTGACCGAACGATCTGGAAGACTGCTTTGCAGCCTGTTAGCGAAGATGCATTCAGGTCATATATTGGATTGTTCCTTACCGATGTTGAAAGTTGCGGACGTACGGTGAGGAAGGAACGAACTATTACCAAGAAATGTGGGAAGGAGGAGGACAAAAGGGAAGGTATTTGAAATGGCATTGGGCAAGTATATGATCTATCATTTTCTGTGGCGGAGGCGACACGGCACCTTTCAGCGCTAACAATGCACATGTAGATGACAGCGCTAAGTGAATGCATGCTCAAGCCTTTGCAGCTGGTGGCGTTGAATGTGCATACGCTTGGCGCGAGGAAGACCCCAGGTAGCAACATCGACAACCCTGCGGACAGTACACAGCAAAATGCCAGGAGGTACGCTGTCGAGGACCTCTATCGTCAGTGTCGTGATCCTTATTCACCTCCGAAGAAAGGGAGCTTACCACACCAGCGCAAGTTGCACTTCCGTACTAACGCCCAGTCAAGCTACCATTGTCGTGAAATCCGAGAAGAAGTCGTCAAACTCATGCGAGGCTTGCCGGAACCGTCTTTCTGCTGCCGAACCTGCTTGCATGCCGCTTGCCACGAACGGTCGGATAGCATCGAGAAGCTTCCCCAACAACCAACAAGCATGGGTAAGGAAGACGCATGTCATGCGTCGACACTCAGCGATGCCCAGGAAGTTGCCGCCGCCACCAATATAGGTTGTGTAACTTCCATGCTCGCTCCCCAACACCCACTTACGCTTCTCACGCAAGACGCCAAGAAACTCTCCCTCGACCCTCATCATGAGATGATCTCGGAGTCGACTCGGCTGTCCGTGAACCACTCTACTCGACACAGGGCGGCTTTGATGGTGCTCATTGATGTAGCTGGGGTCGTAAACATACAGCCGCTTGCGATGCTGCCCCACCCATACTCCGCCTTTCTCAACGGGATAGACCCTGATGCCAAAGACGAGGACACCCGTGTTGTGCCATATGTCCCAGGATCGAGGCCTGCCGAGGTCCATCCAGCGTTTCATCGCTTGTGATTGCGTCTGTGCATCCAGGCTGTCGCGGAACTTATGGTAGTCGCTTGGTATGTCGAGCTCTTCTGGGCGAGCTTTGGATGCGAAGAGATATGCGGTGCCGCCCTTCATCAACAGGCTGCGTTCGGCACCCAGGACTGTACTGCTGTAGTCGACGATACGCATTGGTTGTGTCGCGGATCCGCTTCCCATGCTAGGATCAATGTATGTAGTCTTGCCCTCGAAAATCGTGCGAAAGGCGTTCGTTCGCCCGACGGCGTCAATGCTCGAGACTTCTCTGTCCATGATACGTTGACTGCAGTCCGGGAACGTTCTGTGCAGCCACTGTTGCATGATGTAAAGCCATTGATTCACTTGGGCTTGGTCAACCGTATCTCCATTTGGGTACTGGCCGACAGGACATGGCAACGGAATGCGGGACCCAGGGTCGCGTGGCTACGGAGCATGGTGCAAAGTATGCCGACCGGTTACAGGTCCTGGACGATTCCACGGCGGCTGTTCGTCAGGGTGCAGCATAGGACCAGCTCTGAGCCGGGCAATGCTTTCTGCTAATCGCTGCCGTACCATGCTACGCGCGACGAGGGCTTCGAGGACAGTGGCGACAAAAGTGAGGTGTCTGAGAGGAGTTTCCACAGTCTCTTAGTGCGAGAAGAGGATTTTTTTTAGCACTAACGGTTGTGTGTAACTGTCGAGATGCGCTGTAACAGTCAGCCGGACCCTAAGCAAAACGTCGGAATTCCTGCCAGAGTGTTTGTGCTTACAACCACTCATCTGAGCAGTATACACAATGAAGAGCCGTATCAGTGACATGAATCCGCTTGTTGTATATCAAAGCCGTCCATAGTTTACTGTCGCAGAATAGACCACTGGGGGGGGCTCCTTACAGATTCCAGTATTGATGCCATAAAGTCCCATACCTGTCGAATGAACTTGTATCGCTGGCTGGAGTTGACTCCGGCATGTCGATGCTATAGCAATCTGTCGCCTCGTTCTCAATCAGTATCCCGCGGCAGTGAACTTGTCGAAGTCGGTAATTGAGGTATGGTCCGGTTGACCTCACTTCAAGCCGCGGTCGGCTAGGCAATGGCTCATCCCAGTCAAAAGTCAGCCTGACTGCGCGCAGGGCCATCAACTGGGCTCACGTTCGTCCGACGTCGTCCTGAAGTTTTGACATCCCTTCCTGAAGAAGCTAGCGTATTCGTCCACTCTCAACACGAGCATGTTTCTCTGCAGGCTGGCTAGTAGCCTGCAGGACTCGACAAAGGGTCTGATAAGAATCTTTATGCAATATTTGGAATGGGTCTTGCACGGCATTGTTCGGCAATGCGCTCCCGGACGTGACACCTTCCAAATCCGGATATGTGGCAATCGGTCACGTGCGATCACCTTGCACTTGGGCGCAAACACTCCGGAAAGTTCTGAGGCGTACGATCTGGGCAGCTCTTTCCGCTGCAGAGATGCAAACTACAGTTAGCCAGACCTATACGTTCCATGCCTTACAAGGGTCTGGAATGTAGCCTGGGTGCTTTCAGAAAGAGAGCCGTTGAGCATCCAGTCCTCGACCAGACCACTGTAGATCAACGGCACGTTGTTATTCGTCTCCAGTATTCCGCGAGCTCTTGTTCGTTCCAGCGTCACTCTTGGGATATCGTACGCTCAGTGATTGGGAGCGGCTGATCAGCTCGTTCCCAAAACGATCCTCGCTGTCCTCTCAGATATGGAAAGACTGAAGGTGATTTCCACTATTTCCAGCTTTGTAACACCCTGATCGAGAGTATATGATCTGTATCAGCAATGTCGTAGGTCCCGGTCTCTCTCCGAGTCAATACTATCGACTCGTCAGTAGAACAGCTCCCATCGCTTGAACAGAACGGCGTCGAAGACGAACATCCAGATCCTACAAAGGCATCGAGTCTGGAACATGATCCGAAGATCGTCGAGAAGTCATCCCAGTACGGCTCGGTTATTGATTGAGACAATCGAAAGATTTTCATGTGACCAGTAATGGATGGATGACAGACAAGACCGATGTTCTCCATCCCTGTGAGATACGACAGGTCTCCTGCGAGCCTCTTGTCGAGTTTGTGACAGTCTACAGTGTCTTTGAAACGAGGTGCCACAGTAATAAGCAAGTCGTCGCAGTTCAGAGCGATCGTGCGTAGTGAGCGTCTACGTGCGAGGCCCCATGCAAGTCGACCGCACTTCGCGATGTCAGAATGTGGAGGCAGTCGAATATCCCCATCGCAGAGGCTCCAGCTTCTAGCTCCATAAGACATCGATAGGTGATCTGGTTCGAGAGAACTATACGCCAGCCCAGGAGTTGTGTCGGCATAGCATTCGTCTTTCGTTACGATACTTGAAGCAAGCGGTGGTCGAGAGCAAGCCGGCGCCCTCGTGTAATGTAGTAACGACCTCAATTCCTGGTGATGTGCTGAAGTGAAAGTCTTTCATACACGTCATTAGTCTCGTGGATATGGGAGTGCGCCTCTGCCAGCTCGCTGTCTGTCTCTCTTGTTGATTCGTGGCAGCTGATCTTTTCCGATGAAGCGAGCCTTTCTGTGTCGGATAGAGATGGCGTACGCAACCTCGCCGTGAGCGTCTTCGATCCGCGGGAGTTCAAGGTTGAAGGCAATTCGGGCATGGGCTGTACAATCACGTTCACCCAAGATCGTAGTGGCTGCTGTGGGCGACTGCCCGAGTTCTTAGACTTCTGCCGTCCCATAGTGATGAATATCTCTGCCTGGAGACTAACGGTGGTCTTTCCATTCTATGGTGGTGCTCGTTGTTGATTCCCAGCCGGAACCCATGTCCGGTGGCGATGTATCGCTGTGTCTCACGCTAAATAGGATGAGAGGAGCAGCTGCGCGATCATGTGGAGTAGAAGAGGTTCTCAGGCGACTGGATCGCAAGCTCGCGCGACTCAGTAGAATCAAGCCCCGTCACAGGGAGGGGTTTGATGGGACGAAGGAGAAGAAGTTACAGAGTGTAATAATAGAAGAACAGACTGTGAGGTGCCAGCTTTGGAGGTAAGGAAGATCTGCAAAACTCAACATTGTTCGTGATCAAGGGATGGCCACCCAGACTTCATGAGATGTAACCAAGCGTGCAACGCTCTCCTGGAGAATAGCTGCATAGCCGTGCACGTACATGTGTGTCTGCCGAAATTCGCCGTGGTGGAACACTCTTGTGATGGATTAACAGGTATATGGGAGCCTTCCGTGAATGCAGAGACGCGTTGCAAAGTGATACTTATCTTCAGTGAGATGAGCCGCGTTCTTAGGCTGATCATCCTGATGAGCCCGAGCCACAATAGCCGGAGCGGCGTCCCAGGTGATGATGCTGAAGCCGCACCAGTATGAAAATTCATAGTTGTAGTAATGTCGCTGCTCACATCTTCTCGCGGCGCAAACTTATTGTAGCTGACTTCCCCATAGCATATCAAGGGATTATGGCTGGGACGTCAATTCCTCCCCCATGCATACGGTAAGTTCGACCTCGAGAGCGTGGATGCCGGCGTCAGATGCTTATGAGCAGGATGATGGAAGAGGGAGTGGGCTTATAATGATAATACCTGTTGATGGAGGAAACTTTGCGACGGAGCGTGGGCTGCAAAAGCCCCGCCTTCGCCTTCGCTGGACCGCGAAAGAATTTAACCTACATTAATCCGAATATGAGAATTACAGGACTAAGCGAAACGTAGATGCCAATGCTATCTGCAACTCAACTGAAGAGTTTGACGTGCCCAAAGATCTTCGTATCTGCTTCGGAGATGAGTATCACCACCACAATCTGTCCATCGACCACTGATGTATCTCCAACACTCGAACAGATGGTACACCCGTAGACCCAGCATCTACGTCCGTCTATGCTGCTGCGCAGTCATCGACCTCAATGCCAAACGCTTCCTCGAAGGGCGCAGCAGCTTGTCGTGCCACACGATGTCCCAGCTCGAGCGTCCACCTCTGTGCTTGGTACTTCTTCTCGACACTCGCATCCGTGAGTGCGTGCGCTTGAGCGTCCAAGAAAACCTTGTCAAGTGTGTCGAGACGGTGGCTGTAATCCTCGACCCACTCCCGCTTCCGCTTCAGCAGCTCCTGGGCAAGGCCTTCGATGCTTAGGATGCCTTCAACAAGCCCATCCTGGTGCTGCAATACCGAGCCGTGGTTGGAGATGGCGTGTATAACGATGGTCCAGATGGTCGAGCAGATGTCGCGATGCCATGTCTGCTGCGCAGGCAGGATCTTCATCGCCGCAATGAACGATGGACGACCCCATGCATGGGAAGCCGCCGCCGCGAACTTCTCTTCTGCATATTCCTTCAGCGCTACGATGCCGAATCTCAAGCCGAGTGCGTACAACTTCGCATGCATAACGATCTCGCGGTCGTCAATAGGAGCCGGAGGTGAAGCGCGCCACGGATCGTCGCTACTGGCTTCTTCTTTCACCAGATCGATCGGCGGCAAGGCATACTCGCCGCTGTAGATGAAGGTGACCATTAGATTGACGGCTTCTGGATCGACGGCTTCTGGATCGACGGTAGTGGTGCAGTGGCCATTAGCCTCATCGGTGGAAGCTGCAAGGCGAATACGCAATACACGACCGCACTGCAACGAAGTTAGTGCCTGTTGTAGGTGAATTGTGACTGTTGTCCCTACTCTCACAGCATGTTTGACTTGGACAGCATGTTTGACTTGGGCAGCGATTGTTGGAGACTGCGTGCATACGATGCATTGGTGTACACTCCAGCGTCTCTCGCCACACTCAAGGGTGAGATCGGAGTATTTTCCGGACGCCAACAGCCTAGAAATTTGTTAGCACAGCTCGCAAAGGCCGCCACGCATATTGTACGTACTCCTTTAGTGGGTTGTGGAGCATTTCCTGAGTGTTGACCATGCCGTGCATCGCGCGGAGTAAAGAGCAAGCTCTACGCCTCGAAATGTGCAAGTTGGGATCATAGACGTCGGAACGATGGTGCTGTGCGAGACAAACTCAGAGTGACAAGTTGTCAGGCTTATCTCCATCTCCAGTTGTTCGACCGATCGTACACCATCGCTGACTATTTATGGAAAGCGTCATCGATGCTTCAAAGAAGACGGGGTTTGACTCACCTGCTCGTCGGCTTCCAACGCCGATGATGGGAAGCGAAATTGCTAAAGGGTCAGTGTCTCACGCTCAGAACGCTTTTCACAGACGAGACACTCAGTTCTTTGTGCGCTGGCACTGAGCGGGTAGCTGCTTGACGTGGAACGGGAAGCCACGCGTCGGGAAGGACTGCTCATTTGACGGATGCAAGACACCGCTCAACACGCATTGCAGCCGGTCTCATGCTCCTATCGGTTTCAAAGTGTTATGAGATCATATGTCCCCTGACATACGCTCGTGCCGTGACCATAAAGCAGACGCCTTCGCTCACACATTCCCAACCCGCGGCCGAACCACAATACGCCAGGCGACATTTCAGATCTTTTTCCAGTCAGAAAACAAGTGTCAGTCCCTGAGAAGCGAACGCACCCTGGAATATTTCTATCATGCTGACCTTAGTATACAGCAAACGCCACCACTGGACCGTCTGGAGCAACGGCGATGGAGAAAGCCGGCGTAGTCTCTTCCCACAGCACTGAGGATGAAAACGGGACAAGCAACTCAACGAGGACGTCACCAGCTACATCTTCCCCACCACCGAAGGAGCTTGCATTTGCTGCCGCCGATGGAGCCGTCGAGGGTGGGCGCGGGCGTGCAGCACACTCTCGCACCGTGGTCCTCTCCAAGCTCATGTACGACAGCTTGGTAGAAGACCTGAAAGTTCAGACAGCTAGGACGGACCGGTTGCATACGCGCATCCTGACCGAAGAGACCGAGCGCCACAGGCTCGAAAAGGAGTTGTCCGCGACCATGCGAGAGCTGAAGGTCGCGTTTGACTTTCTCGACATTGCCACAGACATGATACCAACATCGCAGAGTGAGCCGAAGGAACCTGCTATTCTTGGGATCATGGTGGAGATTCTGGAGCTGCTCTGTATGGTCGCTATCTGTGGCGTGGTGTGCATGGGGCTCTGGGTTGTGGTGCTTTGGAAGCAGTCCTCGCAGCGTGCGTGAGTCTCGGCCGTTCTGCGAAAGGGCGAGGATCGAAGGCGGAGGATGATTGCCAAGGCGTTGCCTTGTTGTGTTTTGTACTGTAGCTCAGAATTCATGCATGGCTTCGTGGGCTGGTCTCGCTGGTCTGCGGAGGCTTCAAACATCGCGGAGGCTGAACGGAGGGTCCGCTTGCGTTTCCATATTGTCCTGCATCTTCGCGCCCCGCGCTTTCCCGGTTGGTCCTCGTGATATTCGGGCTGGTTTTCGCTCCGTAGCCTCCTTGCGCCATCTCGGCAGCTTGCTGGGCGTATGCTACCTCCTCTTCGGGTGTAGGAAACGAATCCGCCGGGCTGTTTCCCAGACGACCGTAATGGTTATTCCAGCAAAGGGGGTCTGACGGATCGCATGCTTGGAAGCGCTGAAGCAAGCTACTGTGTATCAGCAAGGGAGCGGTGATGCTTTGGAGAGACTGTACCGTACCGGCAGTGTGAACAAGGTGATGGGTGCCTGAACGTCATCTTACTCGTTTTTCGCAACGTCAATTGAACGCTAGGCAGCGTGGGAAGGCAGTGTGATAGGTGGACGGAAGACTTGGACTTGGCGGCGGCGGCCTCATCCCCTTTAGGAAGGATACCTCGAGTAACAATTTCTTGTGACTACGAGCCCCCTCCGAGGCCCAGTCAGTACGAGGTCAAGCCGAAGCAGACCTGGGAGGTCGAGGTGTCCATGAACGAGATGAAGGAGAGTGGAGGAATGGAGCTCGCAGGCACGCCGAAGAAGGTGAGGACGAAATGAAGGAGGTGGGAGCGTGGAGGTGCTGTCCATAAACGAGATGAAGGAGAGTGGAGGAAAGGTGCTCGCAGGCACGCCAAAGAAGGTGAGGACGAAACGAGCGAGGTTGCCGATGTTCAAGGCAATGACAAGCTCCTACACATTTAGTATCTGTATACAAGCAATCATGAACCCGATCTTCTTGAGCAGATCGTCGAACATCGGCCGCGGTGTTCAGTAAATGCTACAACCCTCGCGATAGCACCCCAACATCTGCCTCCGCACTGCTTCCTTCACTATATCCTCCTGCAATAGGCTGCCTGTTAATGACAACCCTCCCTCACACGGACCATGCCCGTCGCCGCATGTGTGTGCCGGAAAGCTGGTGGTTTTGCTTGCAGTCGAGCTATTCTTGCAAGACCTCTGGATCACCCCAACGCCTGTGACTCGTTAGTCGTGCAAGAAGAAGCACAGTGACAATACGCACAGCAGATCATGAGGAAACCACACAGTGCAATAGGTGCCGTACTCGAGACGGCCAGCATTACAGCGTTCGTTTCGAATTGCGAAGGGTACGGTGGAGTATCCACTGGCGTATAGGTCAATCGTTGAGCCAGCCGTCTCGGGGTTGCTGGGTGGCGGTCTGGCCGGACTGTTCTCTCTCCGACGCTTGTGTGGCCGCTCCGAAGTGGCAAGCTGGCTAGTATGTTCGACGTACCTTGGCTGGATGTCAGAGTTCGTCGATTGATTGCCGTACGATCCGAGTGTGGGCTGATTTCGGCTGCAAGCTTAGGTTGCTCATGTCGCCGTCGGGTTGGGGCCTGCTACGCATAGAAGAAACCGGGATTGAGCAACTTCAGATCTTGCGCTGCTTGCATCATTACTGAGGCTGTTTCAAGCATGCGACCATCTTTTGCGTTTGCTTTCCAAAGGTGACCTCCTCGGTACCGGCAGAGTGGCTGCGGCGATGACTAGCGCGAACTCCATCTCCGCTATCCGCGGCCGGAACCAACATGGCAGCAAATCGTCGTGTGTTCGCAGAAGGCAAGACATACGACTGCCGCACGTGCGCCGTGATGGTGGAGCGCGACGGATATGGGCCTGCTGACTTGGCGCAGCACCATTCTACGAAGAAGCAAAGCTCCAAACAGAAACCCGAGACACGCATGTGCAGGCGCAGGTTGGGAGACAGACGCTGATCCGAGGCGCCGGCTTGCAATGCTTTTTGGCTTTTGAGTGGCTCCTGAATGTCTCTGGTGGCCGAGCTCCGAATTTAGATCGAATATGAACCGTGTAGTATGTCGCGAAGCACATTCAGCTTGGTGCCAGACTGTGAGCGATACTTGCTACGTAGTTGTCGTAGACCCTCATAAGGAACCTGGACCGCGTATATGGTTTAACGATGGCAAAGGAGGAGCCAGGGTCGGGACCCGGGTCTCAGCGGGAATAGAAGGTGCATCTGCTTTGACCCGCGTCGATGTTCCGATGTCGATCCACAGTCGCAAGTCGGCCATCTCTCATCGTCCAGGCGGTGAGCAGTGTACAGCAGGCCAGGCGTAGCATCGATATGCAATGCAGATGATGCATCGGAAAGTCGCGGTATGGATGGCATGACTAGTTTCGGATAGCAACGGCCACCAACTGGATGAAACAAAGCTCTCGAGCGGCCCAGATCAAGCTCGGCGCCATGATCGCAGCGAATGGTGGTAGTGAGCTGCTCGATGCGATAATGTGGAGTCGTGGTTTGAAGCTGCGCCAGGGCCAACGCCTCGTTGAGATTCGGAGCCACGGTCGCCTGCAGACGACAAAGAAGCTGCGAGTTCAACGTCCAGGGAAGGGTGCTCGTCCTTCATTGCCGAAGCATAGCATTCATGCTTCCGCAGTAGTATCTTGGACAATGACGCTGCATTGCAATTTGTTGATCCTGTAGCGGCTGCTCGTCGGGAAAGCGACATCTGGCCGACATGTTGCCCTGCTGTTGTTGTTGTGGTCATCGACGCAACCACGCGCTCTGCGTGGGCTGCTGCGGTCGTGTAGGCAGTCAGAATCGCTGGTGATTTCGACAATCGGAACTGATGGTTCTGCCTTCTTGATAGACATAGCCAAGCTCCGTCGAGCTAGAGACTCGGGACGGATCTGCGATGTTCCATGTCAGGAAGCGCTGACTCTCGTTACCCGCACGAGGATATGGCCTTTCTAGAGTGTAAGTTATTTCGTGACCATAGCCATTTGCTTTTCAAGGGCCATTGCTGTTGTTGCCGGTGGAACTGCACGTGCGTCCACGTAGCTCCCATGTGGGATGATCCCGAACCCTACAAAGTGGGGACTCGAGGAGACTTCGTGGAACGGAGCCTAGTACTATACAATACATTTACGGATCCCAAAGCCCTCAAGGCGATCTAGACGATCAAGAATACTACTGAGAAGGCGATAAGGATGAACTTCGACAAGGACGACGACGAGTATGACGAGGGTCGTTCCGGATACGCCGCCAGTCTGGTCTTACTCTTATCCGGTTACGACAACATCTGGACGTACCTCAGGGCCTCAGCAGACTACATCAAAGGTAACTCTTACTGGATGACCTTCGGCCGATTTCTGCGCACCGTCTAAACTGGTATGGAGCCGTCACTGCGAAGCAACAGTCCCAGCCGCAAAGTCATACCATAACCCGACGTATAGTGGAAGCTGCGCATCATCCACAGGTCACTCCGACTATACACTACGTCCTCAGGAAACCCGCCGACCAAGGTCAAATCTATCCCTAGCACTAAGCAGGCCAGCCTTGGACGGTACTGAGTTCCAGCACAACTTCAATACTATGAGTGCCTTGGCCTTGTCTAGTGAGTATGAAAGGTTTCACGGCCAAACGTTCAGAAAAGACCTAAGCGGCAATGTTGCCGCAGCGGCACGATCTTGGTGCCAATGTCGGGGATTCGACATGTTCAGCGAAGGACGAGCTGGCGGCACTCTCTGGTCTTGCTCGATTGAACATTTCGTCGTCCTTCTGCGCCCTGACTGATGAGTGACGGTCGACTAGGAAGCGTAATACGTCCACTCGCTTCCTCCTCGCTACCATCGTTTGCGGAGGAGCAGTGACGGGGGACCAGAAAACCACCGCCAGACCGGAGACGAATTTACTGCTTTCAAGACTCATACCCGCATACAAGAAGGCTACAGGTGATCGAAGCTCAAGCGAAAGACGCTCGAGACGTATCCCAGAGAGCTGAGTGTGAGGGACAGGGAGAGAGCCGAGGAGCGGGAAGCGAAAAGGGCCGAGAAGTGGGTAGTGATGAGGCGCGAAAGCAGTTCATGGAGAAGCTACAGCAGAGTACTGACCGATGACAAGGAAGCAGGACTAAGGTATAAGGCGAGGCAGGAGCACTGGCCCAGGACTACGGTGGAAGGTCCGATTTGAGGGTGCCACGAAAGCTATGGACTGTGCCGTGAGAGAAGCAGACGACGACTAGAACGTCTTGCAGCAATCGCCGCGTGGGTGTGCTTAAGCTCCACTGTCGTGCAGATGAATTAAGGAAATACGCTCATCTTTTTCCAGTGCAGATTCTCCATGCTGCTGGCCCAGTGACTTGATCAGCCCAACGAGCCTGATCTCGTAGACGCGCAAATGAAGTGCCGGCTTGCTCGGACGTGTTGGTGATGTCTCGCCTTCGTAGTACTCGTGGTGTTGCCGAGTTCCGCGTGTAGCAACTTCGGTGGTTGTTGCTCGTACTGGAGATAACGGGGCGAGGTGTGCGAAGGCGTGAGCATGGACACGCGGAGGACGGTTGCAGAAGACAACCGCAGACGCCGTTGTTACACCACTTGCATTCATTATACCTACGGGCGAGTAGGCCTGCCTACTTATCAGCTGCTTTCCAGGTTACCACGACTCTCCTTTTTCCCGATCCTGAGCACTTTCCCAAGGCTCACTCGGCCCTGACATTTACGCCAGACATTCTCCTCGCGCGTGTCTCTGAAGCACGCCCCAATCTCCAGCAGGTCCTCTACACTAAACCCGTTAAACTGCTCCCTTGCCTTAGCCGCCTTCGCCACATTCTTAGCAGCAGTCCCCATCTTTATCAACGCACTCTTCGTCTGCTCCGGAACGGTAGTGTCTACTAAGAGCTCCGCTACCCTCTCGCCAACACTCTTGATGTCAACCTCGCCAATGGAAGCCGCTCTCCCGTGGAAGCAGTAGCATATGACCGAGAACTTGACATGACCAAAGCGAACGGCCTCATCGGAGAGCCGGTAGGGTCGGAGGTCGAGCAGAGGATGGAGACCGATGCTACCAGACCTCGCGTAGAGTTGTCCTTTGGGTCCGAAGAATTCGTTATGGGAAACGCACCAGTTGGTGGTGACAGCGGCGCTGAAAACGTTTTCTTTGAAGAAGGCTGGAAGCACTTCGGAGCGGATGATTTTGCTAACATGTGCGAATGGAGGAAGTCGCACGTCTGTGAGCTGGATTGGGTTGGGGTCGTGCGAGGCGTAGGAGTAGATGTTGTTGCGGAGCTCCGCGGGTAGTTCCATAATACGGAAGGTGTTGCCTCTCGAGCGGGTAAGCATACCATGGTGGTAGCGGGTGGCGGCGTCGATGACATGTCTGCGCTGGGTCGGAGGCGGTGTCGAGGCTCGGGGTGACGTGTAGGTGAGGTGTCTGCGCTTGGCCAGTGGTGACGAGGCTCGGGGAGGAGCGTAGGCTGATCTTCTGCCCCTGTCTTCAGAGGAGGTAGGGGCGGTGGGGGCGGGTTTTCCGCTCTTGGCCGTGGGCATGGTGGAGGCGGGCGGCGCGCTGTCCTTGCGCTTTGATCTTGTGGAAGGTGTCGGTGGCGCGGTCGGCATCGGCGGCAGCGAACCTCGAGGCTGCTTGTCTGCTGAGGCCATAGTGAACAACCTGTCGAGGTTCGATGGTGGGGGCGATCGTCTTCTGTATTCTGTATTCTGTATTCTGTATTCGCGCAGGTCTTGGCATGGAGCCTTGGCCTTCTTTGTAGCACGTGCTAACCCTTTGAGCACCTGAAGTGATCTTCTTCTTTCGTGAGTGTGCTCCGGTGCGTGCCACTGCCAGAACTGTACAGCAGAACCTCGCCTCTAGCCTTCTGCAGTGAAGTCCCTCCAGTTTTGACAATGTCACTCATTATGCCTAGCAAACAGGTCACCACCATTGTTATGACGTGACTGTGATACTCTTCCGGTTCAACTACAGCTTCTTAATGTCCAGCTGACCATAGGCCGTGTGATACGTCGCAGGTTGATCACCCGGGTGATCTTCAGAGGTCGCAAAATTGATGCTGATAGAAACGGTGAGGAAGTGCTGCACAGATCTGGCGCGCTCCAAGGTCACTTATCTTGCCGTGTCGGTGGCGAATGAAAGGGCCTGTGATGCGTCCGCGGAACGCCCTCGTGTCGTAAGAAGAGAGACCAAGTTCGATTGCTGAGGTTTCAAGTCTTGATTCAGCTACTTGACTACTTCTTAGAAAGACTCGAAGTGTACAAGGCGTTTACGGATGATCATACCGAGGCTTGCCGGGTTGCACCTGAAATTCAGTTCTTACCGTTGAGCAGGCTGGCGTAGGTTCGTTTGACGATCAAGGAACCGCATCTTCCGGATCCACGGTCGCTTCCGTCCAGCTTGAACTTATCGTCGAGCTCCATAATAGAAGGAAACATTGTTGACGTCCCGCTGCGGTGTTCCGTCGTCTCGAAAGTCGTCTTGGGCAATACCTCGCTACAACGTCTCCAATGCCTGGTCGACCCATATCGTGGTGGTATTCTTCGGCGATGGGCCATTCCGCGCGAGTCAGCCAGTTCCCTTTCCTTCGCCTGCAGGTCCAGCGCGTTCCGAGCCAGCTTCCTCGCTTCCTCGTACGGCACACCTTCAGCAGGCTGCTGCTTGTCCATATCGTTCCCGGCGTCATTGTCGACTTGGCAGCTGGTATCATGGCATGGACTGGCTAGGAATGTATGCCTCTCCATCTTCTTGTAGCCATTTGCAGCCTTTGCGGCGCGGAAAGCAGTGCTAATCTGCTTCTAATGCAAGGGGTGCGTTTGTAGAGACGTTAGTAGAGACGTTAGATCAAACGATGACGGAGAGACCGAGGCGCTGGTAAGGCATTGGGAGATCGCAAGAATAAGAGCGTCCCTAGTAGTGAGACAGAGTAAGCAGATCCAAGCTGGGGGATATCGCGCAGATAGAGGTCCGCTCGCGGTCCTGCTCAGCGCCGCTGAAGCCAGTAGAAGTGTACAGGTCTCGATGGGTCTTTCTTCCTGCGTAGCATTATCTATAGATGAAGTTACCAGTACACCGCTGAGCCGGTCTTTTTTAGCTGAAGCGGTCGGTAGATACTAGAAGGGTCCGCCTCAGCAGTAACAACGTGTTCATACTAGCTGTTCCCACGGAAGTCTACGGCTCCTAGGACGTGGTTAACGTGTGGTCAACGTGTGGTGTACTAGGCTCGCTACGGGCACATACGACACTAGCAAGTTCTGCTACTCGGGGATCTTTTGTCGTTCCAGGAGCCAATATGTATGCCGCATGGGTCGATGGTTGACTTGTACATGTAATCCTGCGAGGCTGGTCCGAGAAGCCTAGGGCTGATATTAATGATGTGCCCCCGAAGGGTATGTGCAGTCTTGTAGTAGCGTGCTACGTCGGATGCTGCGTGAAGACGACCACGCCCGCGTATGGTAAGGTCTCTGAGTGCCTCGGACGTGTTGGCCTGTTACCGGAGCGCAGAGCTGAGGCCTGGCTGTTGGAGTCTGCTTTGATGGTCTTGTGCTTTAGAGCGAACACCGAGGTGTGTAAGGGACGACGCCCGCCCAGACACGGGCGCCGTCTTCTTGTCTGCCACCTCCATGGCTCTCAATTGGCATCGTAATGTTTCTCCGTAGCTGACGAATGACTTTCCCGTCTCGGCTTCTGCGGTGTGTCGGCAAGGTAGACCAGGCAGAACAAAGAGTTGCACTTGAGAGCCGGAGAAGAGGCATCCGCCAATGAAGTACCAGGTTGCGGCTGTCGTTTCGGAAACGGGATGGTCGCCGGTAGCTGTTTCACCTGCAGATACTAAAGATGTTAGCGTAGGCCATCTGCCGCTTAGATGAGGAAGATCACAAACCTACAACATTGTCCGCAGCGCCGTCCGCCCTCTCCATCGCCGTTCGGTTGGTCAACTCGTCTGTAGGTGATGGCCAGCTGCTACACTTCGTGAGCAGAAGCATCTAGCTTCCGTACCCCAACATTAGTGACTACAGCGAGCAGAAGTCAGTCAGAGCATATAGCAGGGGCAGGATAGTATACTAGAATGCTGCAGCGCACGCCACGTACGAGACCATCGACAGAGGGCCTGCAGAACTCGCAAATTCCTTTGCTGCGCATTCGACTGATGCCTAGATCAATATCGTGCTTCATATCTTGATCATCTGTAGCATCGGTCTCGCGCTCACCCCACATCCAGTTTCCGCTCGCTCGCCTGCCCGCCCATCCGCCATCTTTCTCTGCCTCGCGAGTTTCTCCACCACTTGCGCATTCGCGGCGCCCCCATACAGTGTCTCGATGGTCGCAGTTGGGCAGCTCGATGACGAGAGGGAAGGCGACACCTAAGCGGCGGAACGAGTCTGCTGATGTTGAGGATAAACCCAGGAAGTCTGGTCATGGTCCAGTCGCAGCCGGATCGTTCGTAGCCTCCAGGCACAAGCTGCTGCAACCAACATGCGCCATCCGTGCGAAGGTGCTTCCGGTCCGAACCACTCGCGATTCGGGAGGGCTATGAGTACTGGCTATGTAGGATTAGAGGGTGCATATGAGCTGCTAACATGACCGCATTTGAGGACGAGGATGATCCACCATAGTCGGCTATGACATCAGTCGTGGGAACATCGGCAGCGGCTGAATCGTTGCTTGATTCCTCCTAAAGACTGTAGAGGACCCTAGCGGTAGTGATGCGGCGTAAGTAGCGACTTCGGCTGGTTTTTTCACATCAACGAGCTGTCCATCTTGTACCCACACCGGTGGCAGCGTATTGGCCCAGTGCCTACTCGTTGACGCTCGGCGATATCTCGACCCTGGAGACGCTCCTTGCTCGCAGTTGAGGCGAGGTGCCGGAGGACGATCGAGCTATGTGCTCTGTAGTCCGGGCACGATACCAGTCAAGCTGCCACTGTCGGAGCCGGTCTGTAGCTGTATCTTCCAGACAAAGTAACGTTAAATCTCGTAGAAAAGATCAACGATCGAGTGTGTGAGAGCGATCGGAGTTACTGTAGCTTCGAGTCGTGATATTCTTGGCTGGCGAAGGTAAAAGGGAAAGCGGCTAGCGAGTGAGGAGTATGTCGAGTCAGATTGGCTCCAGTCCGCTGATCGCTGAGACGAAGTCATCTTTATCGTCCGTGAAAGATGACATTCGTGACTTTGGCAAGTCATCCTTACTGCTCGCATCAGCGCGCAGCTTTGTCACACGTGAGCTCTGGGACATGAAAATGGTTTTGCTGCGCCAATCTCCTCGGACTTTGACTTTATCATTGGTCTACGCAATCATGTCACACATCTCCGTGCTACTCTGCTTCTGCGATGCGTCCCAGCCCGTGGAACCGCTACGTGAGACTTTTGTTAGAGGTTGCACCTTCTTCTTCTGCTTCTCAGTCGCCATGTCTGCTGCCTTTCTGTTCGAGTCCACCCTCTGCGGGGTTGTACGTCACACATGAAACCAACTCGGCTGCGGTGAACAACACGCTCAAAGATGACCTACAACGTTAGCAATGGCCACTCTAGTTGGATCCTTTACACAGGCAGTCGATACAGCTTCAGCATGTTCCAGGGCTGAAAGGGTGATCTTCGATGCCACTCTTCTTGAGCTCTTCTGTAGCATCTTACTCCCGAGCGACCCTGGTGGTGCCTACCTCAGAAGCCCTCCCATTGCGCTGACAGATCTTCATTGCCCTTTCGCATTGCCCGGCATTGAGGGGATCGTCTAAGAGCTCGTGGCCGGAATCATCCTCCTCCAGTATGTCTCGGCTTTTGCCAATTCCTACGCATTCCTCATCTTCACCTTGGCTGTCCGGGTGACCTGAATATGCCACGTAATCATCCATGCTGTCGCGAACTGACTCGTCCTGACCTGATTCGCCAGATGGCTGCTTCCTACCAACTCCGATACGATCCCGGGTGGAGCTTAGCTGATTTGTGTTGAAGTGCTTGGGCGTGCGTGGTGGTGACGTTGAAGTAGCCCGCGTCCCCCGCTCCAGTGTCAGAGCTGGCTTACTGGACCAGTAGCTCAGCGGCTTGCGTTTAGTCTTGTCGATTTGCTCAGCGGCTTGCTTTCGTCGGCTTGGTTCAGCGTTACTGACATGTATTCCCGTCAGTGAAGGTGAATAAGTTCGCGCTGCGGTGCCGTACCTTGGTGTCCAGATTAGCGTCCGACTCCGGATCGATGAGGAGCTGGGGACAGATGATGTACATTTTGCCATTTCGGGGATCTGCCTAGTTCAGGCTGGTGAAAGGAATATCCTACGGATATGGTAGAGTCCGATATCCCTAGTATTGCATGCGAAAATCTGATTCTGCTCATCGGCGGAAGAGACGTTGTTTATCCAGGGCAGGAGAACAACAGATTTTCCATAGGATCCGAAGCACCGGTTTTGTTGACTACCGCAAAGGTCTTGAAAACCTTGAACTACTGAACCTTTCCTTCAGAATAGGCCGCCACGCAAATATCGCCCGGCTGCACATCGAAGTCGCTATCGTCAGAAAGCCCATCGGATTCGGTGTGCTGTAGCAGGCGGACGGACCGGTGCAAGCTTATACGAAGCTTAGTTTCGTTCAGCACGTCGCTGCGGGCTAGCATATGGACGATGAGCGGCCCATCGACTGTCTCGAAACAGATCGTTGCTATAATGAACCGTGAGTGTGGGTACTCTCGTCAATAGGTGTTGAAGTAGGGATTGCTGGAAGCACGTGCATCAGTCGTTAACACTCGACGCGAGCTAGAGAGCTCTGAAAAGTTCGCGAAGTTTCGAAGATAGGGTAGCACGTGCCACTTTCACATGCTGGAGGAGGCGGATTCTTCTTATTCTTGCTCTGCTTGCTCCGTTTGGCTGAATGACATGGCAGGCTCGAAGGATGGCGGGTGTGAATGAAAATTGAGCCTAGTACGGTGGAGAAGCACATTCCGGAGCCGCGGTCGTCGAGGCATGTAAGTATGTTTGTAGAGGGTAAAGCCTCGGACTTTGCGAGCCTCTAAGCGGGCGCTCCAGTTTTGTCGCGACTGCGGTCTCCGAGGCGGTATTGAAGCTAGTGAGAGGCTGTTATCAAAGGAGGCACTAGTGCCTGTAAGGAAGACGAGCTTCGGCGTCTCGGTAAACTGAACGGTGCGGTTTGAACACGTGTCTTCGTAACTCCCGAGGTCAGGTCACTAGTAGCGGAAACAGTTGTCCGTGTTGACCAAGTTGACCTGCTCGCAAGCATTACAGCAATGGGAGACTCTCTAGAGACGGCAAGGCTTCTTTCGATATCGAGTACAGCAGAGCCAACGAACAACATCTCGTCAGTTCTCCGCTAGCAATGAGTAGCCGACCAAAGCTTTGCTATGTCATAGTTGAGGTCGAAGGGGAGGGAGGGTCTTCGAGCAGACCTTAGTCGTGATGTGGACATGCTCGGTCAATCTCGTGGTTTTCTGGACGTCCGCGACTTTGCCATGATCTTAGGACTGTACCTGCCGGACATTGCCCAGCTCGGCTTCTGTCTTCACAGGCTTACATTGCTGCGCTGGTGATGAGCAATTGCTTGATGGCTGTACATTGCAGCCAAGTGAACGGCACGGACAGTAACGGACGGGCATCGTATTCCTGCCTTGCTCGGGTTCTCTTCGCTGACTCAACAACGTATACATGTCGTTGTCCGCGACCCCAGATGAGTGAATTCTGTCCAACAGGCCTCCCTAGCGAAAATCCTTCCGTTGTCGTTATTTTCCGCATGTGATGAGGAAGTGGCTGTCTCTCGAACAAAGAAACCAGAACTCGTATCGAATGTTTGAGAAGACCCGGGCAACTCGTTGATGTAAGAACAATTGTTGACAGCTCCCCGAACACCCTTGTACAATGTCATACAATCTCAGAGTCTTAAAACCGCAAGCTGAGGCACTTCAGAAAGACCAGCGTTTTTCAGTTCCAACGACATCCCCCACAGGGCTCGTTCAACAGACTACAAGGTCGAATCTGAGCGGTGTAGGTGAGAATGATTCGACGACGGCGGTACAGTGAGCTGACGATTCTCGCGGAATGTGAGTGGCAACGAGGCAGCCGTCGCGAGAATCGGCTCCATTCTCGCCAGTGTTGAGCCGATCAAGAAGTAGAGCAATGGCTAGAGATGGGATTGACGGCCAAGTGTGGGACAGCGAACATGAAAAATGCTTTGCTATCCGGGTGACTGCGATCTTATGGTGCTGTCTGTCGTACCAGCCAGTGGATCATTGATTTGAGAGTTGGCCGCGTGCTTTGGCGCAAGATCCAAGCCCTACTGCTCTAATGATACCTGCAAGAATGCAGACCATGTGAGATCGGCCGATGACCCTGTCGACCCATGCCAGTGCCTACTAGCCTGAATGCACGGCCAATGGAAGTCCGGGCCTCCTCCGTCACTGCCCATCTTCTAGTGATGCTCACGAAAGCGTTTCTTCCTCGGCACGCCATCGTGTGAGAAGGATTGCTGTGGAGTCAACGTCTTTCGCTGGTGGAATGCTTGCTCGCGTGGTGTGCTGGCGACCTCGATGCTACATTGGGGGGGCATAACAGGGTAGAGGGAGTGTTGCGCAGCGGCTCATCAAAGCCACGAACCATCTGCTTCGTGATGGACCTCCGTCAAGAGTTATTGCGCTTCCTCAACTGCTCCTCTAGCCCCTGGTTCGCCTTTCTTGAGCCCACCATGAGCCTGTTCAAGCTGCTGACTAATAAGCAGCTTCATCTGCGAGCCCTCCTTCATCACCCGCTTCGTTAGTCGGTCAAGTTGCTCCTTAACCGCCGAGATTTGCTGGTAATTGACTTTTCTCCAAACCAACTCGAGGCCCTACTCATACTTCTTCAACCCCTCCTCCACCTCGCCGATACCATTGAGAAGCGCCTTGTCCTCGTTCAAGGACTTCTTCTTCTCCTCCCTCGCCACCAACTCGAGACCCCGCTTATGCTTCTTCAACCCTCCTCCACCTCGCCTATACTATTAAGAAGCGCCTTGTCCTCGTTCAAGGACTTCTTCTTCTTCTTCTCCTCCCTCGCCACCAGATCGCCCCCTCCATGCGCATCCATTAGCCTTGGAGCAACGTTGAGACGGTCGTGATATCTGTAACATCAGGCCATGCGGCGATCATCGGCTCGTCCGGCGTTCGGTACCTCTTGAGGCGCAGCGCAGAGACTTCATCGTTCGTATAGCTGTCCAGACTGTTCTCCTTTTTCAAACCTCCGGGCTGCTTCGCCTAGGAGTGATTCCAGTTGCTTGCTCCCCTCCGACATCAGGTATTCTTGCCGAGCCCCGGCGTTGTGACGGCTTCATCGCTGTTCTAGTTCTTCTCGAGGGCGACAGGCTCGCTGCAATGTGCTTGGCGGTCTCGAGACGTCGCCGACTGTGTCGTATCTCAACTCGGTTGGAAAGACGTGTTGCTCGACATGCTCGATGACGTGGCCAACGCTCGCTATATCATCATGAAGTCGACATCCCGTGAGAGGAGGTGAAGATTGGTGAGAGCATGAGGCTATCGACATGGTCCATGCGGATAGTCGGTTTCGGCAGTTCGCGTGGGTAAGGCGAAAGTTGCAGATGTGCGTGCGAGCGTGGGTAAGGAGAGGTGTTAAGGTCGTGAACTTGCTGAGCTCAAAGCAGCTACTGAGAAGTGTGCGGTGGGTGTGGCTGGAAGGAGGCTTAAAGTTTAATTTGAAGCGTAAAGTGCTTGGTAATCTTTCGAACACTTCACCTGCATGTACTCTACGTGAGGTATAGCAGCACGCACCTCATCCCCCCCGATGTATCCTCGAACAGGCCTGGATCATGCAGGTAGGAAAGCTCTGTATCCAGCACTGGTGGGCATCGACACCAAGCTTCGACATGTTCGCCACAGCAAGCAGTCGATATCTGCAGCACACGGAGTCGACAGCGAGACGTGAAGCTGAAGAATGGGAAGAGTGACCCAGCTAGAGCCACATCCAATTTTCATAAGCACAGAAGGAACTAGCAACAGGAAGCGATGAAGACATGCCGAGTCCTTGAAATGGGGTCTTTCCGCTGGAAGCTGGCTCTTTTCTGGCTGGTGGCTTCGTTGATCAGGCCAAGACCTCACACTCCTCCATCTATTGACGTTATTTCGTAGGCCTCGAGACTACTTGGGTGGGAAAGTGTACGCCCGATACGGCATCAGCTATCTGCCCCAGATGGACAATCCAACTGATCGAAGACAAAGCAGAAGAGGCCTCCCACATCGCACACCTCCCTGAACTACCACGCATCAGCCTGGCACTCATGTCAGCTGGCCAGGGGGTGGCGTGACGAGTTTTGCGCGGATGGCCAACGGCGACAGCGTGCATAGTAAACACCAATCTCACTGACTTCGCGCTGCTCGCGTTCAATCGGCTTCGTCTGCGTGGTTTCTTGTCTTAGGACGTGATTGCCGCTCGCGTTCGACTGGACGCTTAGAGTGTACGACGGAGTCGTGATTTACTGTGGGATGATTAGCCTCCGCGTCCATGTTTGGTTAGGTGGCAGGGCGGGACTTACTACAACTGCTGCTTCAGGTCCGACAACCGATGTCCCAGACCGGCGTTCGTCTGATAGATCTCCTCGAAGACTTCGAAGCGAACTCTGTCCTCTCGTTGCGAGCTCCTCAAACGTTCCAACCGTGCTCTGTCATCAGCTTGGCAGTCTGCCGTCGAGCAGCTTGGAGAGTGCCATTAACTGTTGCCACCTCGTCCGTCTTCGCCAGCAGCGCACGCACATTGTCCTTGAGCTCGTTAACTTGTGCTTGTGACGCCTCCAAGTTTGCAGATAAGGTGAGGCCTGCTTCAGCCCCTGAAGCTCTGCTTTGACCTCGTCCAGGAAGCCCGTCAGGGTCGCGCCCATGTCTAGCATGTTCTGACTCATCCGGTAGGCACGAGTCGAGGTCAGTTGGAGGAGCACAAGACTCTAAATCTGATGCATTGCGGCACGATGCACCTCGTTATACGCTTGACGTCCTGGTCCCATTTTTGCGCCAGCGTTGACCGGAACACCGCCGTGGCTTTCACCTGGGTGCGCTGACGCCGGGTCCGCTGATGTCGGGTGTACTGGTACTTGCCGGCGGAATGCGTGATTGGCGTGTCCGGGAAACTGTTGAGGATCCATCGTGAGGTAGGAGTTCAGTGTGCTAGTGCTGGTGAGGTTCTGTCTCGCCTCCCGTCTGGTCTAATCTGACCTGTGAATTCTGCCACCGGACTCTGCGTGCCCGCCGCCTGTTCTGCCTGCCGGCTGCTCACACTGTAAGAATTGCACTTACTTCACACCGATGCTTTGTAGCTTCAGTGGTTCAGATCGGGAGCAGATGCTCACGTCTGGGTTGCGCCGACGTGAGAGTGGTGGTTGGCTGCCGTAGTCAGGTAAGATGGTACCGTGTTGTGATACTGTGTATGAGACCCAAACTCCGGCAACGAGTGTGCGGGGGAGATCGTTGAGGGTCGAACCTTGGCTCTAAGCTGCTTAGGAGGATGAGCTATCGTTCGTCCTTCGTGCTCCTTGGATTCGAAGTCTCGGAACGCGGCATCCGACCTCCAAGCGGCACTGATGAGGGGTGCCGAGTCTCGAGACGTCTCACGCATCGTGGATGCCGCGCTAGGGTACGCTTTCGAAAGCGCCGGAGACGGCCTTCCCTCAAATGCTAGTAACCATTTCTGCGGGCGAGACGTTAGTATGGAGTGCTGATCAACCAGTACTATACTACGGATATCCGTCGCACTTACTTGGCTGAGTCTTTCCTCAATAGTTCACCGAGCGGAGCGCTGACGCTGTTGACCAGCACTACTATACCGCAGGGCAATCCGTAGGAACGCTGATACCCACAAACAGCATTCCCTCCGGTGCACAGACCATTTGCTGTTGAACGTCAGTTGATCGGCTCAGCGACAGCATTGGAGACCCATGATCTCGTTCGATCTAGAGTGCTAATGCTGGTAGGGTTACGCCTCGACTCAAGGGTTTCCTCGATCTCGGGCTGTGACTGTTGCCACTCTGACCTGCCTGCCGGCTGCTCACAGTGTTCACACGAAGTCCGAGGGCCCCGCTGGTTCTTCGAGCCATCGCTAGCAAGGTCCACGATCGTGTGAAGTTGACTTCTCCACAGCGAGAGACTGGTGTTGACAATATATCAGGAGAAGGAAGTCGATGGCCTAACAGATTGTACAAGCTCCGCGGCGGAGATTGGGAAGTGCTTTGATTGTGCAAGGCCGGTCCATCCAAAGTGCCTAGAGGTGCTCTACATGTGCACGCATACGACTGTTCAAAATCACGTGGTTGGTCTCTCTGCAGTGGCAGTGTGCAGACATAGAACGCATCACGATGAGCGACTTGTGAGAGGCGCAATCGCAAGCACGAACATGAAGTCTTCGGGTTGGCAGATGCGCCTCTCCGGGGACGCAGCTACATGACGGGGGTGTATCCAGACAAATGGTAGAGGAATCGTGGTCGCTGTGCGTGAGATGATGATACAGAAGTTGCTAGCAGCTCATTCGGAACTTGTGCGCCCCTTGTCAGCCCTCGATGTATGAATCGACCCTTGGATGAAGTACCTGTTTTCAGAAAGGTGCATGAATGGCTCCTTGAAGACTGTTGATTCGAGCGACCGCATCCGCATTCGTCACGCTGGGCAGGATGTCGTATTGCCGGGAGTGCGCTTGCCGTTAACACAGACCATTGAGGTGGTGGTTATTGTGCGTACTGATTGCTAGCAGAGTCATCCTCGAGCGGCGTACAGACCAGGCGGTCATGTACTCGTTCTTGAGCATTGGTAACAGGTATTGGGCTTTTGGGATAAGGATGTGTGGTGATAGCCACGCCATGCACGAGCGCCAAATCACGTGGTCGCGCGTGATTGTGGCGTCCATGACCGATATCGGAGTGCGGGGGGCGGGGAATTTCACGCTCCTGCAAAACAACTCACTTGAGCTTCAACATCACGAATATTCGCCCGCACTCCTTGCCCACCGACTTCCGCCAGCACCAACTCACCTCACCTCACGGACCGACCCATCCACTCAAGCTTACCACGATGACGCGCTTCGACTGCATCTCGTCCTGCCTCGCCGTCGCCAGCGAGAGTCCACCATCTGCAATCGCCATGGAAGAGACTGCCACGATCGCGTATCCAACAATCTACCAAGTCCTCGCACTCGTCATCGCAGCCGCCATTAGCAGCTTCATCACCTCGCTATGCATCCTTCAGTCCAAGAACATCGTCGTCGCAGCGCGCAAGCTTTCCGACAAGGTAAGGTATTTCTCCTGCCTTCACAGGCCTGTGCAGCATCTACTAACATTCCCGATCGTCTGCAGTGCGCCTTCAAGTCCCCAATCGCTATCTGCGCCTTCGCCTACGAGTCCACCAAGACGTATCTCTCCCACGCCTTCGCATCAACGGCCGCAACCTTCTCCGCCGCCCTCGACTCTGTAGCTGCACCGCTTCGTGCTGCCTCCCACTCCGTCACTGCAAAGTTCTCAGACACCTTCAACTCCGTCGCGACCTTCATCGAGCCCTCCGTGGGCAGTCTGCACGGGTTTCTCGAGGCTCACAGTACGAAGGGCAAGGAGACGTGCGCGGGCAAGGAGTCGGATGAGGAGACGTGTGTGGGCGAGGAGTCGGATAAGGAGACCTCTGCGGGCGAGGAGTCGGATGAGGAGACGTGTGCGGGCGAGCAGTCGGATGAGGACACGTCCGTGGATCAGGCTATGAAGGAGCCGGTGAAGGAGGAATCTGATGGCAGCATCTCCTGACTTCCAATGGAGCTGGTAACGGGGTAGCTCGGCGGCTTGTAGAGTACAGCAAGAAAGACGAAGGACAATGCCGTAGATCAGACACATCGTGAGCAAGACGCTCGGTCTATAAAGGCAATGCATGTATGCCCTCAAAGCTCGAGTGTTGCACGCTCGCAAATCATCCCTCTCAAGATGCTCATGGCCATTGTCTCGAAATGACGGCCTCCTAGGCGGAAAGCGAGGTGCTGTGATGAGCTTGGTCGGCCCATTCCTCCAATTCTACGTGTAAATACCTACTGTTGTTCGTCCCTGCCAGCGTGAATCTTGCGTATCGAAGCGCCGTTTGGGACGCAATTCATTCACGCACGCTTCTTCTCGGAGGCGGAGGCGAGTTTCGGATGTCTCCAGACTGGTCATCACGAGAAGTCGACACTGTAATGTCTACTAAGGATCGAACACTAGATGTTATCGACAGCATCGCCCAGGAAGCAGTTGGGTTCCAAAGCATCCGGGAAGGCACACAACTATAGCTAAAGTCAGCTTCAAAGCGCCTAGTCCTTACAGTGCCTGGGAGAAGATGGTGCATACTATCGCAAATAGTCTCGCTAGGTGTGCGCTTCTCCCCTACTACTTATATAGCATCCCACTAGCTGACACAGTTTTTTTTGGGCGTGAGCGGCAACAGCACTGCCCTTGCCCACAACAACGCCATCCTCGCAGGCGGCTGGCGGTCGGAGGTGAGGACTTACGACGACGGCGACGACGACGGCGACGACGACAGTACGGAGATGGAAGGTTGGTGTTGATCACGGCGCACGGCTGTTCATTCCGGTGCGCTGCACTGCCATCAAAAGATATATTTGACTTCCTGCACGCCCTTGAATTCCTTTGATGCGGATAAAGAGTACACGCACTGAATGTGTGCCTGTGAACCGCTTTATATTCGTCCTAGGAGTATGCCCACACCATGCCGTCTTGTTCACCCGTAAGTCAGGCGAGCACTTCAGAGCAGAATGTCGAGGTCCAGGAGCTTGAGGTCGTCGTTGGCGGAGAATAGTCGGGCGGAGGGGCAGAAGCGCAAGATCGATGGTTTCGATGTCGTCGTTCGTGGAAGACGAAGAGCAGAGTCTCCGGGAGTAAGCGATGCAGTGGAATTGTTGGCCGGCGGGGTTGGAGTTGGTGGTCAGTAAGAAGTTGTGAGGTGGTGAGGTGCGGCCCAAGTTCGGGGCCCGGGAAAGATTGATCGCTCCTTCCTCCTTCCTCCTTCCTCCTTCCTGCGCGCCCACTACCCGCCCTCCTCTCACCAACGCAAGGTACGCAGGTCTCTCTGCAACAACTCCCGGGTGATCATCGGGCTTCGCCGTGAACATATATATTCGATTCATGTTGGATGCGGGACTGTTCGTGTCGTTCTGCCCGCATAGTGGTATGATTGCGAATTGCTCCTTTATAGTCCAGGGACGCCCTGCGGTGATGTGCTGGCCACACCTCTCGTATCGTAGTAAGCTGATTGGCGGACTCTGCAAGCGATCGAAAGTCCGCTTTGTTTTGTGTGATAGGGCACATGTGATTTCGGCCTTTCGGGGTGACAGGTGTCCAGCTGTAGGCGTACCCATATGGGCGACCTTGTTGGGAGGCGAGGGCCATACCGTGTCCGCAAGTCTCTCCGCTGCGTAGGCACTTTAATGAAAATCTTCGTCGAGTGATGCGGAAGTAAAATTCCTCAGCTACTGTCGTGAGAAGATTTTCCCAGCATATTGGCTGTTTTGGCCCTTGCTAGGATGTTTTTTGCTCAGCCTTTACTCCGGGTGCAATTACTGGCAATGCTCGATGCCTTCCCTCGGACGTATACATGGTCTAGCTCTGCCTCTCATGCTTGGACGGGCGACGATATCTTACGAATGACTCGGGTATCTCAAGTTACTCGCCTTATATCGACTACTCGCCGCCGCCTTTTCCGAACTTCGAGCAACGTACCACCACAGCTATCTCCACAACGAAACGATGTGGTAGTAAACCGGGTCTGGAGACCGCTAGCGAATGAAAACGGGGTAGGCCATATCAATCCTCTCGCACTATCTGCTTCTCGTTGGCTGAAGCAGAGTAGGTGACACCGGTCGATGGTGAACCAATCTTTCTGATAAGATCATTCCAGGCCTCTCCCACCTCGCTGGGCCTGCTACTTCGGCAAACACTGTCGAGTACGAGGATGCGACTCCTCCGACTCGAACAAGCAGAGTTCAAGCTCTGTCAAAACTCGAATCGCCATAGGTTCTGCAGCCCAATAACTCAATGTTCTTTCTGAACAAGAAAGTCGAAGAGAGGCGGCGCCGAGAGGTCCTATGGGAGCGTGCAGCCGCGTAACAGCGTTTGAGGCAGTAGGACGGTATCAATGAAGAGTATGCTAGGACCTGAATCGAGCTATCATTCTCTAGACCGACACAGAAGTAGATCACACGTACCTGGCTCAGCAGTGGCGCCACTGCTTGGCCAGATCAGATCTCCCATAAGGCGACCATCTCTTGGCTCTTACAGATAGCGCTCGCGTTCTCGGAAGCCCTTCACTGCGCCGAGGCGGCACCGGTGAGGAGAAGATGGGTGAGACTGGTTACGCGTTGTATGCGCCTGTACCAATGCTCACAGCATCGATGAAGTCTCGATCGGTGGGCATGAGCTCCGTAGTACCACTCGTGCACGTCTGCAAGATCTCCGGATCATTTGAGTCAAACCACACGTACGTGCACGTACGTAGACGTGCTCAGGTACTAGTGTGCGCGTTTCTGTCACTTGATCCTCCCATTGCCAGCGATGTCGATCTTGGCTTTTTTAGACGTGTCGCGCTTGACTAGTATGTATTAAGCGACTGCCATGCTCTTGGAGTCCACGGCAAAGTTTCTGTACCGCCTTGGGACCTCCCAGCTCCGGGATGCGCTTCACGCGTAGTCGTTTTCGGCGATCCTTGTTCCCGAACGATCTCGTTTCGGTTCTGCGGATCTGCGGTTCTTGGTGCACTGGTTCGAGAACTTCCCGTGTTCGCATACTCCAGCGTCTGCCCTCAGGAATGTTGGTCCGCTACCGAAAGCGTGAAACAATCGGATTTCTTACCCCAGTCAAGGAATACCGCACTGGTTCTAGAACTTGTTACCCTCTTCAGTATCTCCCAGGCGTACTGCATCTTGCCACCTTCCCCGCCGGTGCAGCTCGCGATTCTCCATATCGACCAAGAGCCTGATGGATTCATGCAACAGTAGCTCGAGAGGGCTGGAGCATCTTGACTAGTCGACAAGCGATGAAGCCTTATGTTCGACGTGGCCTTGCACCAGTGCGGGGATGTGGTGTGGTGTGGTGAATAATAGCCATATGGTGATGGTGTGGTGACAAGTGAATACACGTGCT